>JAJFZO010000878.1:0-81813 GCA_021397835.1 Moringa oleifera
TTGTTAAGCTAATAGCGCTTGGGAACTTGGGAAAAAGCTCTAACTAATACTTGTTTAAACTTAAGTAAGTAATATTCTACCTGGCCTGCATAAATGGATTTTGTTGCAGCATATACTCCATTGAGTCTTTTCATCGTAAGTTTTAGGATATGATTCTAATAAAATATTTGTAATCTCCATTCTGAAAAGTTTGGTACTCAGAATTTTTAGTTGGTTGATAGTCTTTTGATTCTGCCTAAAAAGTGTTGGTCTTTATAGGGATTGCATTTTACATTTTTTTAAATGATTCAAATCCAAATCATGAGGATTGAAGGGCAATTTATTAACGATTTAAAGATTCAAGATCTGAATATTAACTAACAATTGATTTTTTTCTCTTCTATTGAGGAGGGAGCTGATTTTAGGAAGTAAAGAGTGCCCACTTCTAAGGCCTAACCTCACTTGCTTTTAATTTTATATCGATCACTTCTCAAAAAAGAAGATCTTTCTCTTCCAATTTTGAAACATAGTCAGTATATCTAGTTCTCATGCATCCTAGGGTAAGTTATGTACTAAGACACCTATTTTCTTTGCTTGACACAATCTATCTAATTTTCTATATATCAAGTTCGAATAGGTTGTCTTTAGGGCAAGTCCTGGCTCGGTTGTAAGGTCAACCAAGACAAACAACTAAGCCCAAAAGATCATTAGATTAGAAAGCTTTAAAAGGGAAGCTGACTTAGTCTCAATCATCTTTTTTTTTATTAAAACAAAGAAAGAAAAAAAAAAGCTTATGTGGTGGATTAACTCCCACACGAGCGCACATGAATTAGTAATAAGCTACTTTCAAAAAGAAACTAATAAAGAAAAAAAAAATTCCATGAATTAAAAGACCTAATCCCCAAACTTGTTTCTCATTAGTGAAAGTTACTATCTCATTTCGTTGAACCTTTACTAATATAGCCCGAATTCCATGAATTAAGAGAACTAATCCTCGAGCCCATCTCTCAATAGGAAAAGCTAACTATCTCGTTTTATTGAAGCTTTGCTAGTATTGCATAGTAGCTCTATGCCATATCTTGATTTTCGGATAGTCTAATTTGAGATCTTTCCTTGTTTCTATGTTTCTTCTTCGAACATAAAAGTTTTTATTCGATCTTATTTCTCAAGAAAGAGGAGGTTTTGAGAGAGAAGGGAAAGAAAGAAGAGGAGCAAGAAGAAAGTGCTAAAGGCATAAACTTTATTATTTAAATAGCTATCAACAGTCATATTTTGAAAACATGCTTAAAACATGTATGATTTTTCATTCAGGTTAAAATAATAATTTATTAATTAATTTTATTATTATTATTTAAAATTAAAATAAATTTTTATTTTGAAATATTTAATTTAATAAAATATAAACAATTTAAAACTCAAAAATTATTTACAAATAAAAAGTTTCACAAAAAATTTGGAAATTAAAAACAAAAATAAAAATAACAAAGTTACAAATATATTTAAAAATAATATTGATTATTATAATTTACTAATTAATTTATATTAAATAATTTTTAAAAAATTATTTATAAAAAATATTGTTACATAACAAAATATTCGTAAAAAGATCAAAATTAACAATAATATCTAATAATCATAGTAGACAAATTTTAACCAAAATTTTTAAAAGTTACCAATGAAAGAAAAAGTAATAAAAAACTATAATTTAATGAAATATTGAATGAAAACTCATACAAATACTTACACCAAATCAAAGAAAAGGTGATAGAAACAATGACAAAATCATAACTCAATGTAATTTTTAATTAAAAATAAAATTACTAAAAAACAAGTAAAAAAACTAAAAATACCTCACAAAATAAAAATAAATATAAACAACCTAAAAATCTAAAGTAACTATAAAAGATAAAAAAATATAATATAATATAAAATATATCAAAAAAAATCATAAAAAAATTAAAATATAATTAAATCCAAAAAAATTAAAAAAGTAACTACAAGCGTGTTCATGAAGGTAAAGCCGCCTACGCGAGCCAAACCTTCATTATTGTCCTTATATTGTGTGCCTAGTGAGCGTGTCACGACCGCCATTTTGCTTAGGCCACAGGCAAGCGGCTAGCCATGGGTACCCCTAACAGGCACGCATGGGTGGAAGGCCCTGTGTGTGGGTGTACAAGGCGCACTCGCCAAGCCAAGGGCATTTCAAGTGAGCTGGACCCTCATTGCTGTCCTCGATAGTGTGCCAAGCGAGCATGCCATAAGCGCAGCATAGCTTGGACGATAGGCACAGGGGGTGTGCCACAGTTGCCCTCAGCAAGCATGACATGGGTAGAAGGCGTAGCGTGCAGCCGCACAAGATGCGCTAACTAATACAAGGGTGCCCTACCTAAGTCAGACCCTTATCGTAGTCTCTCGATAGTGTGCCAAGCGAGCGTGCCACGAGTGTAGTGTTGCATGGACCATGTCAATGGATGGAGAACCACGATTGCCTCCAATAGGCAAGACATGGGCAGATGGCCCAATATGCAACTGTATAAGGTGCCCATGCAAGCCCGACCCTCATCATTATCCTTTGGTAGTGAGACCACTGGGTGTGCCATGAGAGTCGCGTCACTTTGACCATGAGGATAGGAGACGAGCCTTGACGGCCCATAGTAGGAAAGGCAAAGGTGGCCCAGCATGTGGCAACACAGGACGTGCCAGCTAAGCCATAGACAACTCATGTGAGCCAAACCCTTGTCCTTGTCCCTCGATTGTGTGCCTAGCGAGTGTGTCACAAGGGCCACATCGCCTTAACCATGGGCACAGAAGGTAACCTACTACTGCCACTTGTAAGTTCTACATAGGCAAAAGACTCAGCGTGCAGTCGCACAAGGCACACCAGCCAAGCCAACTGCACCCCACGCGAGCCTAACCGTCATTGTTGTCCTTAAAACTTATGCCCAGTAAGCTTGCCATGAGCACATCGCCTAGACCATTGGAAAGAGAACTAAGCCATGTTTGCCCCTAACAGGCTCAGTATAGGCAGAAGCCTACTGTGTGATTGCACAGGGCATGCCAACCAATCTAAAGGCACCCCACAAGAGTGAGACCTTCATCGTTGTCCTTCGATTGTGTGCCTAGCGAACAATGATGAGCTTTGCATTTCTTAGACCATGGGCATGGGAAGAAAGCCATGGTAGCCCTCAGCAGGCATAGCATGGGCAAATAACCCAACGCTTGGCTGTATAGTGCACATTAACCAAGTTAAAGGCACCCTACCTAAGCCAAACTCGCTATCCCTATATCGTGTGCCTAATTAGTGTGCCTGAAGCATCACATCACTTGGACCATGGGCATAAGAAACAAGCCATGACTGTCAGCAACTGGTGCAACATGGGTGGAAGGCCTAGTGTAATCACACTAATCATGCCAACTAAGCCTAGGGCGTAGAACGCAAGCGAGACCCTTGTCACTGTCACTCGATCGTGGGCCTAACTAGTGTGCAATGAGCGTCACATTGCATGGCACAAGGCACGTAAAGCATGTGATGCTTGCCTACAGGAGTCTTGGCATGGATAAAAGGCCTAGTGTGTGATCGCATAGGGTGTGCGAGCCACGCTAAGGGCATTCCATGTGAGTAAGGACCTCGTTGTTATCCTAAAAATGTGTGCCATGAACTTTATGTCTCGTAGACCATGGGCATGAGAAGTGAGCCACATCTGCTCCTTATCAGCTTGGCATGGGGAGAAGCCTTAGTATTTGATCGCACTGGGAATGCCAACCAAGCCAATGGCACCATATTCGAGACAAACTCTGGTCAATGTGGCTCAATCGTGTGCCTAGCGAGCTTACCATGAGTGCCCATCGCTTGGACCATAGACATAGGTGATGAGCTCGACTATCGTTAGCATGCACAGCATAGGTGAAAAGACCTAGCATGTGACAGCATATGGCACGCTAGCCAAGCTAAAGGCGTCCTACATGAGCTAGACCCTCGTCGTTGTTCTTAAATAGCATGCCTAGTCAATGTGCCACAAGCATTGCATCACCTAGACCATAGGCATGAAAGGCAAACCTCAGTTACCCTTAGTCGACGTGGAATGAATAAAAGGATGCCTAGTGTGCCTGGTGTGCGACCGTAATGGGTGCGCCAGTCAAGCCAAAGGCACCTTATGCAAGCTAGACTCTCATTATTATCCCTTGGTTGTGTGCCAGTAGCGTCACGATGCATGAAGCATTGGCTTGGGAGGTAAGCCTCAGCTGCCCTTAGCAAGTGTAACTTGGGCAGAAGGCTTAACGTGCTGTCGCATAAAGGGCACCAGCCAAGGTAAGGGCACCCTGTACGAGCCAAATCCTCATTATTATCCTTAAATCATGTGCTTATCAAGCGTGCCATGAGGGCCAAGTCACTTAGGCCATGCACATGAGAGGTGAGTCATAATTATTTTGAGACAGGGCGCATGGGCTGAAGGTTTAGTGTACGACCACATAGGGCATACTAACTAAGCCAAAGACTTGCTATATAAGCCAAACTCTCATCGTCGTCCTTTGATAATGTGCCAAGCGAGCGTGTCATGAACAGAGCATTGCCTGGGCGATGAGCAGAGGAGGCAAGTCAGAGATGTCCCTTGAAGGCAAGACATAGGTGAAAGGCGAGTGTGCGACTGCATAGGGCATACCAGCTAATCGAAGGGCACCCCAAGTAAGCCAAATCCTCATCGCTGTCCCTCGGTAGTGTGTCGAAAGAGCATGGCATGAGCACCATATCGTATGGACCATGGCCACAAGAAGAAAGCCAATGGCTGCTTCGTACAGGCATGACATGGGTGGATGGCCTAAAGGGCAGCCACAAAGGCGCATAAGCCAAGCTAAGGGCATTACATGCAAGCCACACCCTCGTCACTATCCTTCGATAGTGAGCCCAATGACCATGCCATGAGCATCGCATTGCATGGACCATAAGGGTAGGATGCAAGCCATAATGGCCCCCAGTAGGAAAGGCATGGGCAGAAGACCTAGTGTGTGGCTGCAGAGGTGTGCTAGGTAAGCTAAAGGCATCCCATGCAAACAAAACCCTCATTCTTATCCCTCGGTTGTATGCCTAGTGAGCGTGTCTTGAGGGCCATGTAGTCTAGACCATAGGGACGGGAGGTAAGCCATTGTTGCCCCTAGCAAGCTCAGCATGGGAAAATGCCCAGTGTGCGATCACATAAGGTGCACCAATGAAGCTAAGGGCACCCTCCATGAGCTCAGTCCTCCTTCGTCACTGTCCCTAAAACTTGTGCCAAGTGAGTGTGCCATAACCGTGTCACTTGGACCATGGGTATGGGAGCTGAGCCATCTCTATCGCTAATAGGCATAACTTTTAGTAGAAGACCTATTGTATAGCTATATAGGGCACACCAACCAATGCAAAGGCGCCCCACATAAAGCAGACCTTCATTGCAGTCCCTCGATCGAGTGCTTAGCAAGTATGCCATAAGCATAGCGTCGCCTCAACCATAGCATGAGAGGTAAGCCATGACTATCGCAGTAGCTTGACATGGCAATAAAACCTTACATTTGGCCACATAGGGTGCGTTAGCCAAGCCAAGGGCATATTATTTAAGCTAAACCCTCATTATTGTCCCAATATCATATGCCCAGTGAGCGTGCCATGAGCATCATAGTGCATCGACAATGGACACAAAACCGAGCCGCGATTGCCCCCAATCGCATGGCATGGGTGAAAGGCCTAATGTGCAACCGCACTAAGCGCACCAACTAATCAAAAGGTGCCCAAGGTAAGCCAGACCTTCGTCATTGTTTGTCAATTGTGGGCTTAGCAAACGTGCAATAAGCACCGCATCGCATGGTACATGAGGCAAGCCACGGCTGCCTCCAATAGGCTTAGCATAGGCCAAACGCTAATGTAGCCGCACTGAGCATACCAGCCAAGCCAAGGGTCCATCATATGAGCCAGATCTCGTCGTTGTCTTTTGATCGTGGGCCTAATGAGTGTGTAATGAGCGTTGCATCACATGCGCACATAAGGCATGCCACGATTGCCCCTAAAAGGGTAGACATGGGAACAAGGCCGATCGTGCAACTACGTAAGGCACGCCAGCCACACCAAGGGCACCCTACGTGAGCCAAATTCTCATTGATATCCTAAAAATGTGTTCCCAGCTAGCATGCCGTGAATGCTGCGTCACGTACACCATGTGCATGAGAGGTAAGCTAGATCTGCCCTTTACTAGCTAGCCATGGGTGGAAGGCCTAGCATTCAACCTCATAAAGCATGCCAACCAAGCCAAGGGATCATCACTCTAGTCAAACATTATCATTGTCCCTTGATCGTGTGCCTGACGAGCGTGCCATGAGTGCCTATTGCTTGGACCATAGGCACAAGAGGCAACCCATAGCTATCACCAGAAGGCATAGTATCGACAAAAAAGCAACTTGTGGCCACATATGCCACGTCGGCCAAGCCAATGGCATGTTACGTGAGCCAAACCCTTGTTGATATCCTTAGGTCATGTGCCCAGTGAACATGCCACGAGCATTGTGTCACTTGGACCATGGGCACGGACGACGAGCCTAGTTTGCCTCTAGTCGATATGGTATGGGCAAATTGCATAGTGCGCGATTGCAATGGGTGTGCCAACCAAGCCAAAGTCATGGGAGGCAAGCCTCAACTATCGCCAATAAGCACAGCATGGGCAAAAGGCTTAGCATGCGGCTGTAGAAACGTGAGTTAAAGCCTCGTCACTATCCCAAAATCATACGCCCAGTGAGCGTGTCATGAGAGCCACGTCACTTGAGCCATGGGCATGAGAGGTGAGCCATAATTGTCCCAATAGGTACGCATGGGCAGAAGGCCGAGCGTGCAGCCATACAAGGTGCACCAGCCAAGCCAACAACACTCCATGTGAGCTAAACCCTCGTCGTTATCCTTCATGTAGTACACTACGTGAACCAAACCCTCGTCACTATCCCTCGATCGTGTGCCGAGCGAGCATGCCGTGAAGGCCACATCGCTTGGGCCGTCGGAGGAGGTGAGTCACTATTGCCCCCAATATGCTCGACATGGATAAAAGGTCCAACATTCGGCTGCATAGAGCGTGCTAGCTAAGTCAAGGGGTTTTAATTTTAATAAATATTCTTTTTTTATTTTGGATCTTCTATCTTATCAATAATGTCAACTAACAATTCTTTTTCGCTAATCATATTGATCATTTTGCATTTACACATTCCTTCACTACATACTTCATCTAAGGTTTCTGAACCACTTGAATCTTGCTCCTCTATATATTCACTTTTGTCTTGGGACATGTCCTCTTTGGCTAATATACGAAGTATACTATCTTTTATTTCTCCTTGTATTTCTAATTCACTGATTTTCTGACATACTTTGCAATTCCTTGCATAATGTCTTATCTTACCACATTTAAAACATCTGATGATTGGCCATTTCTTTATAGGCCTTTTGGATTCCTTATCTTGTTTACTAGATTTTTTGAAAGGTCGATATGTCCTAGAGGCCTATATGGCATGAACTGGGTCGTTACTTTCTTTTTGGTGGAGGGAGCTCTTGTTTTTTGATATCCATATTGGGCACAGAAAATTTCAATTTCTGCCTTGTTTTAAAATAATTTAAAACAATCCAAAACTATTTTTAAAAATTAATTTTAAACCGCATTGATCTTTTAAAGAAGTATGTAACAAAAATACAATAAATCAAACTATAAATAAAATAAACATATAACAAAATATAAAATTATTTGCAATAAATAAATAAACATAAGTTTAAAAAATAAAATAAAATTCACAAATGTAATAAAAAATAAGTAGTAAAAAAAATTGAAAAACTAAACAAAGTGACAAAATTGCAACCAATTGGAGATGTCTAGTATTTACAATTTTACTAAATTAAAATATAAAATCAATTTTTTTAAAATATATCAAAAATTTATTAAAAACAATAAAAAATTAAAAAGTATAAAAAATTACAAAATAAAAATTGATAAAATATTAAAAATAAAATAAAAGCAAATAAAAAACTAAAATATCAAATAAACTAAAAAAAATTCAAGAGAAATAAAATTATTAAAAAAATAAATGAAAGAAACTAAAAACGCCCTATAAAATAAAAAAAAAAGCAAAATTTTTTAAAAAAATCAAGTAACCAAAAGAAATAAAAAAATCCAAAAATCTAAAAAGAAAAGACAATTTATATTTAAAAAATAATAATAAAGAAATAAAACTCTTTGCAAATCAAAAAAATAGATTTTGTTGGAAATAATAGTAGAAAATAAAATAAAATAAAATATTAATTTGAAAAGAAATACATATCATGCAAAATCATTAAAAAAATTAATTAAAATAAAAAATAAAAGGTAGTAAAATCTAAAATATTAAAAAATAAAAAACACAAAAAGAAAAAACACAAAAAATAAAAAACCTAAAAAATAGAAAAAATATTTTAAAATAGAAAAACAATTCAAGAATCATCAAATATTTTATTAAAAATAATTTTTGTTTACATTTATTCTTTTAAAGAAAATTACCATAAATCCAACAAAATAAATACAAATACAACAATAAATCCAACAATAATAAATACAAATACAACAAAAATATAAAATGTATCTAAAATAAATAAATATATATATGTAAAAAAATAAAATTTAAAAATTAGATAAATAAAAAATAAAATATAATAAAAAACTAAAAAAATTACAACCACTTTGTAGGTCTAATATTTTCTATTATATTGTATTAAAGTAGTCAAAGACGATACAAATTTTAAAAAAATTAAAAAATATAAAAAATTTACGAACAATGTTGATAAGTAAAAACAAATAAAAAACTAAAAAATCAAATAAAATAAAAAAGAAGAAAAATAAAGTTACTAAGCTTTGAATTTTATTTTAATTTTTGACTACTTTAATTCAACAAAATGACAAATTTTAAACCTCACCAAGCGATTGCAATTTTGTTAGTTTATTTACTTTTTATTTATTTTTAACTTTTTATTTTTTATTCATATAAGCTTTAAATTTTATTTTAATTTTTTTATACTTTTATTTATTTATTTAGACATTTTTATATTCTTTATTATATTTTTACTTTTTTTACTATTTAATTTATTATAATTTTATTACATTTTCTTTCAAACATTGATGCAAATATAATTTTAAATTTTCTTATAGAATATTTTATGATTTTTGAATTATTTTAAATTTGAATTATAAATTATTTTATGTTATTTTTTCACATTTTTTATTTTTTTAGTTTTTGTGTTTTTTCAATTTTTTCAAATTTTTTAATTTTTAGATTTTATTATATTTTATTATTATTATTATTATTTATTTTAATAATTTTGCATGATATATTTTTTTGAAAATTTAAAAATTTATTTTTATACTTTTTTCAAATAAATATTTTGTTGCTTTGCAAAGAGTTTTGTTTCTTTACTATTGCATTTTTAAAATATGTATTGTCTTGATTTTTTTGGATTTCTCTATTTTTTTGTTACTTTAATTTTTTTGTATTTTTTAATGCATTTAGTTTTTATTTTATTAAATGTTTTTAGTTTCTTTAACTTATTTTCTTTTAATCACCTTATTTTTTTCAATTACTACTCATCTCTTGTTTGAGCTGTGCTCTCTATTTACCACATGTCAGATAGATAATAGTCATCGCATTTCTTTCCTGTTCGTAGATACACTATCTGTTGCATTTTAATAATCCCTTCCCTAACCAAAGAAGGAAAAAAATAGTAATAATAAAAAAAGAGAAAACCGTCTTTCTAAATATATGTTTCACTAACCCATAAGTTGATAAGGTGCATTTACGAAAATATGAAGCAGGAACATGACTACTTTTCTCGCCTAAATTTGAAGAGGTTTTTGCTTGCAGAAGCTATACTCTTAGTGAAGGCAGAAGAGAAAGATGTAACTGTTGCATCATATCATCTTGGAATGGATCATCCGGAGATTTAATTCGATTTCTTGCTTTAGTTTTAATGACCACACTCTAGTCTCTCTTTTGTGGAGTGGTATTAGGATACGGTGTAAAATATACTTGTTATGCTTGATATGCAAAAATAAATGTATTATTTCCTTTATATCTCTTATTGGTTTTAATATCAATGGTCCCATGCTTGGGGCAAATCCTTTTACCCATGCTAGAAGGCTCAAACCATCTACAATTGAATAATGTCAATTATTTCATAGGCACACCAGGATACTCGATCTCTATAATTTCTTCAATGATTTCATGGTACATATAGTCTGTACTTATCAAAGCTACTCTAAAGTTGTTTGAACTTCGATTATTAGCCCAATTGGAAGTATGAAAACAGTAACCATTAACATAGTGAATTGGATAATTGTTGACCTTATTTATAGGTCCCCATGCTAAATCATACAAAAATGTATCATTCACCCCATTGATAGGATTATGCACCCAATAACATATCGATAGAAACGAAACTTTGTCAACATAAATGCTATTGAAAGTTACATTATTTCGTAATTGCAATGAGAATTACCATGAAATTACTTACGTATTCCTTGAACCAATCAACAAAGCCTGATTATATATGTTTTGTTATATCAACTTTGCGTAGATTTGATAAGGATGTGGTTAATATCTAAATGAATATTCTGTAAGGATAAATAGCATATGCGTCAAATTATATCCAATATAATTGATGCAAAACGTTACCAATATACACTATAGAGCTTATTGCACAAAGAGCTCAACTTCAGGACAACTCATAAACACGTATTTGCTTATCTCAAATGTTTCCTCTTGTGTAAGATAACGAGCCTTATATAACCCCTCATTTCATCCAGGATAATTGAAGATAGATAGTTGAGGATTCTCAAATGACTCTTCACCATCATCATTTTGTGGCACTCTTCGATTTCTAGCTTGGACATGTGCCTCAAAATAGTGAGAACAAAAAGATGATGTCTCCTCCAATATTTAAGCTTCACAGATGGAACCTTCCACATGAGTTTTATTCTTAACTTTCTTTTTCAGATTGTGTAAAAATCTACAAAATAACATTTTCACATGCATTAGGATAATCACATAAGCTCAATCCATTTAAATGTAAATAAAATTTCAACAAAACAATTCATACCTCTCAAATGGATATATCCATCTGTATTGTATTGGTCCTCCAACTTACGCTTCATACACTAAGTGCACAAGCAAGTGTTCCATGACATTAAAAAATGTAGGAGGAAATATCTTTTCAAACTTACACAAAATTATGACAATATTATTGTCCATCACATCTAACTTATTCTCCTTCAATTTGGACAACATAAATCTCAAAAGAATAAACTCAATTCAATGATAGCGTCCCAAATTAGCGTAGGTAGGCAACTGAATGCAATTGGCAATAATCTCTCCATCACCGCATGACAATCATGGCTTTTCATATGTTGTAATGTACATGTTCAAATGTCAATACATTTGCCCAAGTTAAATGCATATCCATCAGGAAGTTTTAACTCTTTTATCCATTCACATATAGCCCTCTTCTGGTCCATATCTAGTGTATACTGAACTTTCAGTTTTGTGAAGCTTCCATTACCTCTATCTTCAAGATGTAAGTCATTTCGATGACAATATAAAGGTAGATCTAACCCTGCTTTGACATTGTCCTTAGTTTTTTCATTAACGTCCATCACAGTATGAAAAACATTCTTGAAAACTTGGCTTCAGTATGCATGACATCTATATTATAAGGGTTCAATAAATCACGCCAATATGGTAAATCCCAAAAGATGCTGTATTTAGTGGAATTATGCAACTCTCTATAGCCATGTGTTTAGCGCTGGCCTCCCGTGTCAATTATTTTAGGAAACTGCATAGTTATATGATATAGTTTTGCATTAAAGAGTCTCCTTGGTGGTTCACCCTGTTTAGTTCGACCCTTGATAAAATTCCTTCTATTTCATCTAAATGGGTGGTCCATTGGGAGGAATTGTCAATGACAATCAAAATAACATATCTTTCAACCATGTTTCAAGTAAAAAGCTTTCGATGATCCCATACAAACTGGGCAACCTAACCGACCTGTTGTTTGCCAGCCCGATAATATACCATATGCAGGGAAGTCATTTATAGTCCATAATAGTGCAATTTGCATGTCATATATTTGCATTACTCTAAAACATTTTAGTCATGTGTCAGCAACATGGTTAAGCATCTACTTACACTGCCTTTGGAATGTATTCTCACCACTGAGATGACAACAATTAACCTTGGCTTTGAAAATATTTTTTGGATTCTATTCCACTGCAAAATCTACACCCTAAAAAAAAAAACTAAAAAAAACAAGGAGTTAAGATACTAACAAAATATTTTAAGGTTCATTTTAGAGCCAATTTTTATAGTATTATTTCTTTAAATAAAACTGTTGTTTCCCAAAAACCTTACTTCCAAGTTAAATGCCCCTATCAATATCTTCTTTAACTAGATTGCATTCACTTAGAATCATACTGGCATCAAGAGTCCGAGGGGACTTTGGCAGGGTGACCCACTTTCTTCTTTGCCTTATGTTTTGGTATGGATGTATGGCCCTTTTCTTTTATCTTTTGTTTGTGTCCGGTCCATTGTGTGTGTTTTTTTAAGTAACTGGTCATTACTAGAAGATGATAAAGATGTAGGCTGCTCTTTATCATTAGAAAAGTGAGGCTAATGTGGCTACTAAGCTATTTCTTTGGAAAGCTCCGATTGAGATGAAAAATTCCTCGATAAAGCTGCTAATACAAGGTGAACTCATATTGGCCAAAGTAAAAGAAAAGGAAATGGTAGAGAGATTCAGCATGCTGCTCACTAAACCTCTTAATTAATATCTAACAAGTTGAGTCTTATGTCAGTTATATAGAACACCACACATACAAAAAAGGCTAAAATAGCCACTCCACGGCTTAACAATAGTGGAATGCTACCTCAGATTCCCTGTACGTTTGACAGAAGGGAGGAATCCTGTTCAATTTATGGACAGCTATGTTGAAATGAGGCATGAAGAAAGACTATGCAAGGAACTTTGTTAATTTTCCAGCTGGTGCACCAAGAAGTAGAGAAGGATCTAAGATACCCAAAAAATGGACAATACCTTGTACTAGACAGAAACAAAGTACAGATGCTGCAACATTCGCGAACTTTGATAGGTATAGCATTATGAGCAAATAGAGCAGAAGAAAGCTTACCATTTCTTTCTATTATAGTGGCAAACTTGTTATAGTCAATCCTAAAAGGAAAACCTTATTTTTTCATGATTTAAATCTAGTAGGCATGGCACTGATAATCAAAGATGAGCAGGGTGCTTTTGTCAAAAGTATAGGTGAAGATCACGAAAGGGAATATGAAGGCAAAGGAAGCAGAGAGCTTACTGTCTCTTTCTATTATAGTGACGATCTCACTGTAGTCAATTCTTACAGAGAATCACATGTTTCAGGACTTAAATCTGGTAGACATGGCACTGGTAATTAGAGATGAGCATGGTGCTTTTGTCAAAAGTTTCGTGGTAATATATAAGTCCACAAAAAGGAATATGAAGCCAAAGGAAGGAAAGGCCTAGGTAGTAAGAGAAGCTTAAAATATATTATATATTATATACTTAAAAGTTATAATATTATATATTATAACTTTAAGTTTGCTTTCTTGCATTTTAAGTATAAGACCTTGACCATTGAAACAAACAACCAAATGTAGTATTATTTTCAAATGCAAATTAAATTATTATTTACTTTTTAATAAATATAATTATTAATTGAAGTAGTTGAATTTCACTTTTGTTGGCAATAATATATTATCAAATTGAAAATAAATTTTTTATATATCAAATTTGCGATTACAACAAAAATATATAAAACAATACTTAATTATACGTTAAACAATTAACTAAATTTGTGACACATTAAAAAAATATTTGATTGCTCATTTCTTTTTAGTTATAATAATTATATAATTAAAATAATTATGATTAAAAATTTAATTATGATAAATTAATAATAAAAATAATACTAAAAATATTATCAAAGTACATCAAAAAAATATTTTATAAAATTTTAAAAAATTAATTAAAAATTTTAATTCAATTGATGATTCCTACAAAAAAACCATGGCAAATAAGAAAACCATCACGAATAATATCTGTGATAAATTATTATAAACGATTATTATAAATTATTTTTACGCTAATTATTTAAATATTTAAATATTATATCAAATATTAAGAAGTTTTTTTTCAAAATTCTCACGGAAAAAAATCATGGCAAACACTCAAAAAATATTGCAACGAAAAACTACCGTGGCAATTGATTAAAACAACAAAAAATTATTTCAATATGTTAAATTAAAAATTATTTTAACAAAATGGAGACTAAAATTTCTGTGGTAAATGATGTAAATATTGTCACGATTTATTCCATGGTAATATTATCACTTAAAATAATTAAAAAATTAAATTATATATTTTTTCAATGGATTGCCAAGGTTTTGTCTTCCGTGACAAAGTTAAAAATTAATTCCCATGATAATATACTGTGATAATTGCATTATAAATTTTATTTAATTAATTTAAAAAATTTAAATATATATTTAAAACAATTATCACGGTAATATTCATGGTAATTAAAATTATATAATTTTATTAATTATTTTCTTAATATTAATAAAATTATATAAAAACTACCACGGTAATTTTTTGTTAGAAATTCCTTAACATTAAAAAATAAAAATATAAATGAATATTTTTATCAAATTTCTTACGGATTTTATTACGACAATATTCATAAGAAATAATATGTTAGAAATTTTGATGGAATTTTCGTTGGAATAATGATTTTCATTATATAACTATTTCGTGTCAATTGCCGTAATAAATTTCAAAATTTCTCGTAATTTTTATTTTCGTGAGAATTTTCCTTAAGAATTTTGCTGTTTTCTTGTAGTGACCCTGTTTACCCATTTGAGCACGTTTTGATTTTGAAGAGAAATATATTATCAAAAACACGAGCTTCCTTCTCTGCGCAGGATAACTACCCTTTAATTGCTTCTTGGGATCTTGATTTGATAGATCTTGAATACAAAAGTCGAAAAAAAAAAAAACTCAAAGGACAAGCGAAGAAAGACAGAGCTCGAGAAGAGATAGAGGTTGAAACATAGAAAAATTTAAAAAATGTAATGTATTCAGACAAATCTCATAAATTTTTGAGTTCATTTAATTTTTAAGGGTATCATTGTCTTTTGTAAGGGTATTTTTATCTTTTCAATATATTTAAGTGCTAAAAAAATAAAACTTAGTAAAAAAAAATTTCTTTTATAAAAACTCGGTGACGGGATGCCAATTTTGGTAATTTTTTTTTTATTAATTTGCATTATCTAGTAAGAGATCCAAGATTCAAGTGACATGTAAGGTCGCTGATTAATATATATATATATATATATATATATATTTATATTTATATTTATATATATAATTAAAAAATTTATATTTATGTTTTCAAGAAGTATGTAATAAAAATACAAAAAATCAAAATATAAAAAACAAAAAATATAACAAAATATAAAAGTATTTAAAATAAATAAATAAATATAAGAAAAATAAAATTCAATAAAAATAAAAAAGGTAGTGAAAAAGGCTAAAAAATTAAATAAACTCTTTACAAAGCAACAAAATGTATCTTTGAAAAAAATAATAAGAATTAAATTTTCAAATTTTCAAAAAAAAATCATACAAAATCATTAAAGTAAAAATTAAAAATAAAAATAATAAAATGTAATAAAATCTAAAAATTCAAAAAAAATGAAAAACAAAAAAAATAAAAATGGTAAATGAGAAAAAATAATATAAAATAATTTATAATTTATAATAATTCAGGAATCACAAAATATTCTATAAAATATTTAAAATTACACTTTCATTGATCTTTTAAAGAAAATGTAATAAAATTATAGTAAATTAAATAATAAAAAATAAAAATATAATAAAAATATAAAAATATCTAAATAAATAAATAAAAGTATAAAAATTAAAATAACATTCAAAGCTTAGATGAATAAAAAATAAAAAGTAAAAAATATCTAAAAAGCAAATAAGCTAACAAAATTGCAATCACATGGTGATGTTTAAAAATATCTAAAAAGCAAATAAGTAGTCAAGATGACAAAGAATTAAAAAAATTATAAATTACAAAAAATATCAATGAAATAAAATAAAATTATAAAAAGTATCTATTTTCTTGCTTTGCAAAGAGTTTTGTTTTTTATGATTTTTTAATAGATTTTTTTATTTTCTACTCTTTTTTTTTATTTTTTTCTAGTTACTTGAGGTTTCTAAATTTTTTTTAACTCACACTTACTTTTTTGCTGGGTATTTTTATTTTTTAGCACTTTTTTTGTAACTTTATTTTTTTATTTTTTATTTTATTTGATTTTCTAGTTGTTTCATTTCTTTTTACTTTTCAACCTAGTTTACTAATTTTTTTTATTTATCAATTTTTTTTTAAATTTGAAACATCTTTATTACAATATAATAGAAAACATTAGACCTACCAAGTGATTGCAATTTTATTACTTTATTTGATTTTTAGTTTTGTATTATATTTTATATTTTATTTATCTAATTTTTAAATTTTATTTTATTTTTACATACTTTTATTTATTTATTTGTTTTAAATACATTTTATATTTTTGTTGTATTTGTATTTATTATTGTTTGATTTATTGTAATTTTATTACTTTTTCTTTAAAAGATTAAATGTAAACCAAAATTATTTTTTAATAAAATAATTTATGATTTTTGAATTGTTTTAAATTATAAATTATTTTAAATTACATCTTCCATTTTTTATTTTTCAAGTTTTTTAATTTTTTATGTTTTTAATTTTTTTGAATATTTTAGATTTTACTACCTTTTATTTTTTATTTTAATTAATTTTTTAATGATTTTGCATTATATGTATTTCTTTTCAAATTAATATTTTATTTTATTTTATTTTCTACTATTATTTCCAACAAAATCTATTTTTTTTTTGTTTTGCAAAGAGTTTTGTTTTTTTATTATAATCTTTTTTTAATATGCATTGTCTTTTGTTTTTGGATTTTTGGATTTTTTTTTTGGTTACTTAATTTTTTATAACTTTTTCATTTTTTATTTTATGGGGGTGTTTTTAGTTTCTTTCACTTATTTTTTTAATAACTTTATTTTTCTTGAATTTTTTTAGTTTATTTGATATTTCGGTTTTTTATTTGCTTTCATTTTATTTTTAATATTTTATGAATTTTTATTTTGTAATTTCATTAAAATTTTTAGTTTTATTAAATTTTATTTTTATTTAGTTATTTTTAATAAATTTTTTGATATATTTAAAAAATTTATTATATATTTTAATTCAATAAAATTATAAATACTAGACATCTCCAATTGGTTGCAATTTTCTTACTTTGTTTAGTTTTTAGATTTTTTTGACTACTTATTTTTTAATCACATTCGTGAATTTTATTTTATATTTTAAATGTATTTTTATTTATTTGTTTTAAATAATTTTATATTTTGTTATATTTTTATTTTATTTAAAGTTTGATTTATTATATTTTTATTACACTTCTTTAAAAGATCAATGTAGTTTAAAATATTTTTTAAAAAAATATATTTGAATTGTTTTAAGTTGTTTTAAAACAAGGTAGAAATATAAACTTTCTATGCCTAATATGGACGTCAAAAAATACGAGCTCCATCTGTCAAAAAGAATGTAAGGACTTAGTTTAGGCCATATAGGCCCCTAGGACATATCGGCCTTTCAAACAATCTAGTAAAAAGGAGAAGGAATCCAAAAAGCTTGTAAAGAAATGGCCCATCATTAGATGTTTTAAATGTGCTAAGATAGGACATGATGCAAGGAATTGTAGAGTATGTCAAAAAATCTATGAATTAGAAATACTGGGAGAAATAAAAGATAATATACTTTGTATATTAGCCAAAGAGGACATGTCCCAAGCCGAAAGTGAGTATATAGAGGAACAAAGATTCAAGTGATTCAGAAACCTTAGATGAAGTATGTAGTGAACGAATATGTGAATGCAAAATGATCAATATGATTGGCAAAAAAGAACTGTTAGTTGACATTATTGATGAGATAGAAAAAATAAAAAAGGAATATTTATTAAAATTAAAACCCCATTTATTTGAAGGAAAAGAAAAACAAAACATTAAACCTTACGATTTACAAGAAATGTTAGCACAAGAGAAAAAGGTAGAAACAGCTGGAATCCAAGATTTGCAAATCGAAATTAATGAACTTAAAAAGTAAGTTAGCCAGCTATAAAAGGATAATATAGAAGTCAAAACAGAAGTGTTAGCCCTCAAAGTACATTAGGAGTTGAGATGCCCACCAAAAGAAAAAGAATTAGTAAAAGAAAGTGGAGAAGAAGAAGATTTTATTAATATAATAAATAAAATACACTTGCAAAAATGGTACGTAAATATAACCTTAGTAATAAATAATGATTTTCATCTCAAAATTATAGCTCTAATAGATTCAGGAGCACACCAGAACTATATTCAAGAAGGGTTAATATCTACCAATATTATGAAAAAAATATTAGAAAAATTGTATGAAGCCAATGGAGCTAGGCTCCAAATACAAAATAAGCTAATCAAAGCCAAGATATGTAATGAGGAATATTGCATAGAAACCCTTTTTATATTAGTAAGAGATATCCAACAATAATTATATTAGGAACACCGTTCTTAGAGACATTTTATAATTTTGTTTTATTTGTATTTTTATTGTTTGATTTATTGTAATTTTATTACATTTTTCTTTGAAATATTAAATTTAACACCAAAATATTTTTTTAATAAAATATTTTATGATTCTTGAATTGTTTTAAATCATAAATTATGTGAAGCCAATGGGCACCTTCCACCCATGCCATGCTTATTGGGGATAGATGTGGCTTGTCTCTTGTGGCCATGTATTAGGCGACGTGATGCTCGTGGCACACTTAATGGCTCACCATCGAGGGATATAGCAACGAGGGGCTGGTTTACGTGGGGCGCCCTTGGTATGGTTGTGGTGCCTTGTGAAATGGCCCATTGAGCCTTGTACCCTTGCTATGCATGCTATGGACAACCGTGGCTTGCCTCCCATGCCCATGGATGCGACCCTTATGGCATGTTCTCTGGGCACATAATCGAGGGATGTACTGACGAGAGGTTATCACGCGTGTAGTGCCTTTAGATTGGCTGGCGCACCTTGTATGACCAAATGTTAGGCCTTGCACCCATGTCATGCTTTCTAGGGGTAGTCGTGGCTTACCTCTCATTCTCGTGGTCTTACCTTGCTCTCTTGGGGCACCCTTGGCTTAATTAATGCACTTTGTTCCATGTTGGGACTTGCGCCCATGTTGTGCCTATCAAGGGCACTCATGGCTTACCTATCATGTCGTTGGTCCAAGCGATAAGGGGCTCATGCTACATTCGCTAGGCACACAATTCAGGGATGTAATGATGAAGAGCTGGCCAACATAAGGTACATTTGGCTTTGCTCGCATGCTCTTTGCGATAGCATGTTGGGTCTTGCGGCCATGCCTTGCTTGCTATAGGCAGCCATGGCTTAAATCCTGTGGCTAAGGTCTTGGTGACTTGGCACTCTTAGTATGCTTGTTAGACACACGATCGAATACAGATGAGGGCCTTACTAGCTTGGTTCAACCTTCGCTTGGCTAACATGCCCTTTGGGCCTTATTCCCACATCATACCTATTAGGGGCAGTTATGGCTTACTTCTTAGGCCCATGGTCCACGCAACTTGACGCTGCTGGCATGCTCGTTAAGCACATGATCAAAGGGCATAGTGACGAAGGGCTAGCTCATGTTGGGCAACTTAGCTTGCGTAACGCACTTTCTGCAACTGCACGTTGGGACTTTGACTTTTACCATGCTTGCTAAAGGTAGATATGGCTTACCTCTCGTGCCTATTGACTAAGTGACATGATGCTTATGGCATGCCCGTTAGGCATACAATCAAAGGACGTAGGAACGAGGGGCTGACTACCATGTAGTGCCCTTGGTTTAGGTAATGCACCTTGTGTAGCCAAACGCTAGGCCTTGCACCCATGTTGTGCTTATTGAGGGCAGTCATGCTTTGCTTCTCATTCTTGTAGTTTAAGCGATGTGACGCTTATGGCACGCTTGCTAAGCACACGATCAAGGGACATAACGACGAGCAGCTGGCTCACTTAAGGCACCCTTAGCTTGGCCAGCACGCCTCGTGCAATCGCATGTTATGCCTTGCACCTATGTCGTGCCTACTGAAGGCAGCTGTAGCTTGCCTCCCATGCCCATAGTCTAGCCGACTTGTACTCATGGCATGCTTGTTGGGCACACTATCAAGGAATGTAGCAATGAGGAACTGGCTTGGGTGAGACTCCCTTGGCTTGGCTGGTGTACCTTGTGAGGCTACACTCTAGGCCTTACACCCATTTTATTCCTACCAGGGGAAGTCGTGGCTTAGCTTTCATGCCTATGGTTAAGGCAACGCGATAATTATGGCATGCTCGTTATGTACACGATCGAGGGTCCTAATGATGAAGCTTTATCTCACAAGGGGCGCCTTTGGCTTGGTTAGCCTTATCTACAACACGTTGGGCCTTGCATCAATGTCATACTTGGTGGGATAACCTTTGCTTGCCTCTTGTGCCTATAGTCCAGGCGAGTAATGCTCATGGCATCCTCATTTGGCACATGATTAACTGACATAGCGATGAAGGGTGAGCTTGCGTGAGGCGCCCTTTTATTGGCTAGTGCAGCCTGTGCAACAAGAAGGTGGGCCTTACACTTATTTTGAGCCTACTGAAAGGAGTTATGGCTTACCTTTAGTGCTTATTGAACAGGTGGCATGACGATCATGGCACAGTTATTGGGCACACGATTATTGAACGTAGTAACGAAAGGTAGGCCCATGTGAGGTGCCCTTGGCTTGGCTTATGCGGCCTGTGCAGTTGCATTCTAGGCCTTATGCCTATGTTGTGCATGTTGGTGGCAGCTGTGACTTGCCTTTTCTGCCTATGGTAAACACGATCGAAGGACATAGAGATGAATGGTTTGCTCCTATGTAGTGCTTTTGGCTTGATTAGTGCGCCCAATGTGACCTCACGCTGGTCCTTACGCCTATGTAGTGCTTGCTAGAGGCAGTAATGGCTTGCCTCTTGTGCTTATGGACCAATGACATAGTGCTCATAAGGCACCCTTGGCTTGGTTAACGAATACTACATGATTGCTTTTTGGGGGTTGCGCCAATGTTGCACCTACTAAGGGCTTTTCTGGCTTGTCTTTTATGTCCATGGTTCAAGCAACATGATGCTCGTGGCATGCTCACTGGGCACATGATCAAGGGACATAGCAATGAGGGGCTAGCTCACATAGGGTGCCCTTGGCTTGCCTAGCATGCCTTATGCTGTGACATTGTGGGACTTGCAAGCCCTGTGTTGCCACATGCTAGGACTTGCACCTTATGCTATACTTACTGCAGCCAACCATGGCTTGCCACCCATGCTGATGGACCTAGCGACGTGGTGCTCATTAAGCACATGAATAACATACGTATTGACGAGGGGTTGGCTTATGTTAGGGTACCATTGGCTTGGCCGGAGTGTCATATGCTGTCGCCCGCAGGGCCTTGGACCTATGTTGTGCCTATGGAGGTAGCCATGGCTTATATCTAATGCCCATGGACCCAGTGACATAGCATTCATGTTATGCTCACTGGGCATACGATCGAGGAAGTAATGATGAGGGGCTAGCTCACGTGGGGCCCCTCTAGTTTGGCTAGCTGCCTTATGCTGGCACTTGAAGGGCCTTGTGTCCATGCCATACCTATAAGGGACAATTATGGCTTGCCTTTCTTGAATAACGTCCAGCTATCATGACGCTATGGCATGCTTACTAGGCACATAATCGAGGGAGATAACGATGAGGGCAAGCTTGCATGGGACGCCCTTGGCTTGCCTAACGTGCCTTGTGCTGCCATGCGTAGGTTTTGCGCCCATGTTGTTCCTTCTAAGGGTAGCCATGGTTTGCTTCTTATGTTCATGGACTAGGGGACACGGCTCTCGTGGCGTGCTTGCTGGGTGCACGATTGAAGGACATAGACGAAGGGCTAGCTAGTGTAGGGCGCCCTTGGCTTGCCTAATGCGTCTTGTGCAACTGAACGCTAGGCCTTGTGCATATGCTGTGCCTGCTTAGAATAGCCATGGCTTGCTTATGGGTTCCATCGATCAGGCGACAAGGTGCTCGTGGCACGCTTGTTAGGCACAAGATCGAGGGACATAGCGACTTGAGGTTGGCTCATATGGGGCGCCTTTGGCTTGGCTGGCGCACCCTATGATATCGCACAATGGGCCATGTGCCTATATCATGCCTATTAAGGGTAATTGTGGCTTGCATCTCGCACTTATAGTCCTATTGACATTGCGCATGTGGCATGGTCGTTGGGTGCACATGACATGCTCACTGAGTGCACGATAAAGGGATGTATCGACGAGGGGTTGGCTCATGTGGTGTTCCCTTGGCACACGTTAGGCCTTATGCCCATGCCATGCATGCTTAAGGCTATTATGGCTTGCCTTTTGAGCTAATGGTCTAGGCAACATGACGCGCATGGCACGCTCGTTAAACACACTATCGAAGGACATTCCGATGAAAGATTCACTTGCGTTGGGTGTCTTTGCCTTCTCTAGTACACTCTATGTGAACTGACGCTAGGGGCTCTCATGGCTTGCCTATCATGCCTTCGGTCCAAGCAACATTGTGCTCATGGTACGCTCACTAGGCACATAATTAAGGGATAGAACGACAAAGGGTTAACTAGTATAAGGTGCCTTTGGCTTGGCTAGTGTACCTTTTGCAGCTGTGTGTTGCGCCTTTTAGCGATACCTTGCCCATTAAAGGCAGTCATGGCTTACCTCCTGTGCCTAGGGTCCAGGTGACTTTGCATTCATGGCATGCTCAATTGACACACGATCGAGGGACATAATGACAATGGGCTCGCAAGCATGGCACACCCTTCGCTTGGCAAGCGCGCCCTCTAGGCTTTACGCCTATGCATAACTGTTAGGGGTAAATGAGGCTTGCTTCCTGGGCCTATGGTCCATGCGACTAGATGCTCATGGCACGCTAGCTAAGCACATGATCGAGGGACATAGTGATGAGGGGCGTGCCACGTAGGGTGACCTTAGCTTGGCTAGGGTGCCTTATGCATCCGCTCGTTGGGTTTTGCGCTTATGCCATTCTTGCAAGAGATAGCGGTGGCTTGCCCTTTATGCTTATTGACTAGGTGATGTGACATTAGTGGCACGCTCACTGGGCACATAATCAAGGGATGTAGCAATGAGAGGCTGACTCCGATGGGCATCCTTGGCTTCGCTAATGTGCCATGAGCAATCGCATGCTAGGCCTTTCACCTATGATACACCTATTAGGGGCAGTCATGCCTTGCCTTTTGTTCTTACTGTCATGGCAACGCGACCCTCGTGGCACGCTCGCTAAGCATATAATTGATGGATGTAGCGACAAGTGGCTGGCTCACTTGGAGAGCCCTTGGCTTGGCTGGCATGCCTTATGTAGTTGTACATGGTGCCTTATGCCTATGTCATGCCTGCTGAGGGATACCGTGGCTTACTTCCCTTGCCCATGCTCTAACCAACTCAGCGCTCATGGCCCACTCGCTGGGCACATCATCGAGGGATGTAGTGATGAGGGTTTAGCTTAGTTAGGGCCCATTTGGCTTCGCTAACATGCCCTACGCGGCGACAGTCTAGGCCTAGTATACATTTTATTCTTGGTAAGGGCACCCATGGCTTGCCTCTCGTGCCCATGGTCAAGGCGGCACGATGCTCTAGCATGCTTATTGGGTATACGATCAAAGGTCATAACAACAAGGGGTTAGCTCACATATTGGGTATACGATAAAAGTTGGGTACTTTTACCTTGTGATGTATGTTCATCTTGCTTTTCGTATTTCTTTGTTTTCAAGCTGAAAAAAGAAAAGCAAAGTTGAGTACACAAAATTGACTTTTGCCTAAGCAAGTTTAAGATCAAAATGAGGAAAAAGAATATAGTGAAAGGAGGAAGTGAAATAAACTAAAAGCCAAAAAGACGAATTAAGAAACTGAAAAATAAGATAGAAAATTAGAATTATTTGTGCTAAACCTAGATGCCATCACATGCTGAATATGCACATGAGAAGATTTTAGAGGGAGAAGGGACATGCAGTTATCTTTTATGCCCTTTGTGGTTCACAGTAATTATAGATTCAAACATGCATAAAAGACACGAACATGCATATAAATATCAGAAGTGCCATTTATTATGGATGGATGGTGTTGAGTTTTTAGCTCTTAATTGTAGTCTCTATTTTAATTAGTAGAAATTATCTCTGCATGTTCTTTCTATGCTGTTGCATTACTATTTTTCAACAATATTCCTTGTGGAATAGATCTAGGGGCTATGGAAGACCAAGAACTAAAATATGGCTGACTTGTGTAAAGAGGCAAAGGAGCTCAAGGACAAGTTTGTATCCTTCGAAATCAAACGTATTGAGAGGGTAAATGCAAATTATAATCATTTATAAAATATTTGTGAACATTTTCTTCTAATTTTATTTACATGTCATTATGCTTGTGGGCCTGAATTATTTTATGGATGATTCAACTAATCACTTTATAGTTTATAATTCTGTAACTAAGAGTATGTATGCACACAAATTTTATGGTTGCAAGTAGCACGTACTTGTTTGTTTTCAAGGAGTGGAACTCTGGTATTGATGCTCAAGCAAATCTAGCTATCAATCTTAAGGGTGAAGACCTTTAATGTTCATTTAATTGTTATGGTTTTCATGGTTTATGGTGTTTCTTATATGTTGATGTGTATGTAGATGGTCAAGTTAAAGAGGTCTATAAGAGGAAGCATAGTGTTGTGGGGCACCATATTGCTTTTGTTGATATCATATGGTAATAGTGGTTTTTGGGAATGCTTGGATGTTATTTGGTTAAGCTAATAGCTCTTGGGAACCTGGGAAAAAGCTTTAACCAATACGTGTTTAAATTTAAGTAAGCAATATTCTACCTGGCCTGCATAAATGGATTTTGTTGCAGCATATACTCCGTTAAGTCTTTTCGTTGCAAGTTTTAGGATATGATTCTAATAAAATATTTGTAATCTCCATTCTGAAAGGTTTGGTACTCAGAATTTTTAGTTGGTTGATAGTCTTTTGATTCTGCCTAAAAAGTGTTGGTCTTTATAGGGATTGCATTTTACAATATTTTAAATGATTCAAATCCAAATCATGAGGATTGAAGGGCAATTTATTGACAATTTAAAGATTCAAGATCTAAGTATTAACTAACAATTGATTTTTTTCTCTTCTATTAAGGAGGGGGCTGATTTTAGTAAGCAAAGAGTGCCCACTTCTAAGGCCTAACCTCACTTGCTTTTAATTTTATATCGATCACTTCTCAAAAAAGAGATCTTTCTCTTCCATTTTTGAAACATTGTCAATATATCTAATTCTCATGCATCCTAGGGTAAGTTATGTGCTAAGACACCTATTTTTTTTTTGCTTAACACAATCTATCTAATTTTCTATATATCAAGTTCGAATAGGTTGTCTTTAAAGCAAGTCCTAGCTCGGTTGTAAGGTCAACCAAGACAGACAACTAAGCCCAAGAGATCGTTAGATTTGAAAGCCTTAATAGGGAAGCTGACTTAGTCTCAATCATCTTTTTTTGTTTGATTAAAACAAAGAAAGAAAAAAAAAAGGTCATGCGGTGGGTTAACTCCCACACGAGCGCACATGAATTACTAATAAGCTGCTTTCAAAAAGAAACTAATAAAGAAAAAACAAATTCCATGAATTAGAAGACCTAATCCCCAAACCTGTCTCTTATTAGCGAAAGCTACTATCTCGTTTCATTGAACCTTTACTAGCATAGCCCGAATTTCATGAATTAAGAGAATTAATCCTCGAGCCCATCTCTTAATAGGAAAAGCTAACTATCTCGTTTTGTTGAAGCTTTGCCAGTATGCCATAGTAGCTCTATGCCATATCTTGATTTTCGAATAGTCTAATTTGAGATCTTTCCTTGTTTCTATGTTTTTTCTTCGAATATAAAGGTTTTTATTCGATCTTCTTTCTCAAGAAAGAGGAGGTTTTGAGAGAGAAGGGAAAGAAAGAAAATGAGGAAGAAGAAAGTGCTAAAGGCATGAACGTTATGTTTAAAATAGCTATCAACGGTCATATTTTGAAAACATGCTTAAAACATGTATGGTTTTTCATTCAGATAAAAATAATAATTTATTAATTAATTTTATTATTATTATTTAAAATTAAAATAACTTTTTATTTTAAAATATTTAATTTCATAAAAATATTAATAATTTAAAACTCAAAAATTATTTACAAATAAAAAGTTTCACAAAAAATTTGAAAATTAAAAACAAAAATGAAAATAACAAAGTTACAAATATATTTAAAAATAATATTGATTATTATAATTTAATAATTAATTTATATTAAATAATTTTTAAAAAAATTATTTATAAAAAAATATTGTTACATAACAAAATATTCGCAAAAAGATCAGAATTAACAATAATATCTAATAATCATAGTAGACAAATTTTAACCAAAATTTTTAAAAGTTACCGATGAAAAAAAAAGTAACAAAAAACTATAATCTAATGAAATATTGAATGAAAACTCATACAAATACTTACACCAAACTAAAGAAAAGGTAATAAAAACAATGACAAAATGGTAACTCAATGTAATTTTTAATTAAAAATAAAATTACTAAAAAAGCAAGTAAAAAAACTAAAAATACCTCACAAAATAAATATAAATATAAAAAACTTAAAAATCCAAAGTGACTATAAAAGATAAAAAAATAATATAATATAAAATATATCAAAAACATCATAAAAAATTAAAATATAATTAAATCCAAAAAAATTAAAAAAGTAACTACAAGTGTGTTAATGAAGGTAAAGCCACCTACGCGAGCCAAACCTTCATTATTGTCCTTATATTGTGTGCCTAGTGAGCGTGCCACGAGCGCCATTTTGCTTAGGTCATGGACAAGAGGCTAGCCATGGCTACCCCAACAGGCACGCATGGGCAGAAGGCCCTGTATGTGGGTGTACAAGGCGCACCAGCCAAGTCAAGGGCATTTCAAGTGAGCTGGACCCTCATTGTTGTCCTCGATAGAGTGCCAAGCAAGCATGCCACAAGCGCAGCATAGCTTGGACGATAGGCACATGGGTTGAGCCACAGTTGCCCTTAGCAAGCATGACATGGGTAGAAGGCATAGTGTGCAGCCGCACAAGATGCGCTAACTAATACAAGGGTGCCCCACATAAGTCAGACCCTCATCGTAGTCTTCGATAGTGTGCCAAGCGAGTGTGCCATGAGTGTCGTGTTGCATGGACCATGGGAACGGACAAAGAACCACGATTGCCTCTAATAGGCAAGACATGGGCAAATGGCCCAATGTGCAACCGCATAAGGTGCCCATGCGAGCCCGACCTTCATCACTATCCTTTGGTAGTGAGCCCATTGAGTATGCCATGAGAGTTGCATCACTTTGACCATGATGATAGGAGACGAGCCTTGATGGTCCATAGTAGGAAAGGCATAGGTGGCCCAGCATGTGGCAACACAGGGCGCCCCAGCTAAGCAATAGACACCTCATGTATGCCAAACCCTTGTCCTTATCCCTCGATCGTGTGCCTAGCGAGTGTGTCACGAGGGCCACATCGCCTTAACCATGGGCACAGAAGGTAACCTACTACTGCCACTTGTAAGTTCCACATAGGCAAAAGACTCAGCATGCAGTCGCACAGGGCACACCAGCCAAGCCAACGGCACCCCATGTGAGCCTAACCCTCATTATTGTCCTTAAAACTTATGCCTAGCAAGCATGCCATAAGCGTCACATCGCCTAGACCATTGGTGAGAGAGCTAAGCCATGTTTGCCCTTAACAGGCTTAGTATAGGCAGAAGCCTATCGTGTGATCGCATAGGGCACGCCAACCAATCTAAAGGCACCTTACGAGAGTGAGACCTTCATCGTTATCCTTCGATTGTCTGCCTAGCGAATGACGATGAGCTTTGCATTGCTTAGACCATAGGCATGGGAGGAAAGCCATGGTAGCCCTCAGCAAGCACAGCATAGGCAGAAAACCCAACGCTTGGCTATATAGTGCACATTAGCCAAGTTAAAGGCATCCTACCTAAGCCAAACTTGCTGTCCCTATATCGTGTGCCTAATTAGTATGCCAGAAGCATCACGTCGCTTGGACCATGGGCATAAGAAACAAGCCAAGACTGTTGACAACTGGTGCAACATGGGTGGAAGGCCTAGTGTGATCACACTAATCACACCAACTAAGCCTAGGGCGTAGAATGCAAGCGAGACCCTTGTCGCTGTCACTCAATCGTGGACCTAACTAGTGTGCAATGAGCATCACATTGCATGGCACAAGGCACGTAAGGCATGTGATGGTTGCCTATAGGAGTCTTGGCATGGATAAAAAGCCTAGTGTCTGATCGCATAGGGCGTGCGAGCCACACTAAGGGCATTCCATGTGACCAAGGACCTCGTCATTATCCTAAAAATGTGTGCCATGAACTTTACATCCCGTAGACCATGGGCATGAGAGGTGAGCCACGTCTGCCACTTATCGGTTTGGCATGGGGAGAAGCCTTAGCATTTGATCACACTGGGCATGCCAACCAAGCCAATGGCACCATATTCGAGACAAACCCTAGTCAATGTGCCACAATCGTGTGTCTAGCAAGCTTGCCATGAGTGCCCATCGCTTGGACCATAGACATAGGCGATGAGCTCGACTATCGTTAGCATGCACAGTATAGGTGAAAGACCTAGCATGTGACAGCATATGGCACGCTAGCCAAGCCAAAGGCATCTTACGTGAGCTAGACCCTCGTCGTTGTCCCTAAATCGTATGCCTAGTTAATGTGCCACAAGCATCACATCACCTAGACCATAGGCATGAAAGGCAAGCCTCAGTTACTTAAGCCAAACCCTCATTATTGTCCCAATATCATGTGCCCAGTGAGCATGCCATGAGCATCTTAGGGCATGGACAATGGACACGAAACCAAGCCACGATTGCCCCCAATAGCATGGCATGGGTGAAAGGCCCAAGTGCAACCGCACTGAGCGCACCAACTAATCAAAGGGTGCCCAAGGTAAGCCAGACCTTCATCATTGTTTGTTGATTGTGGGCTCAGCAAACGTGCAATAAACACCGCATCGCATGGTACATGAGCACATGAGGCAAGCCACGGCTGCCTCTAATAGGCTTAGCATGGGCCAAACGCTAATGTAGTCGCACTAAGCATACCAGCCAAGCTAAAGGTCCACCATGCGAGCCAGACCTCGTCGTTGTCTTTTGATCGTGGGCCTAATGAGTGTGTAACGAGCATTGCATCACATGCGCACATAAGGCATGCCACGATTGCCCCTAAAAGGGTAAACATAGGAACAAGGCCCATCATGCAACTATGTAAGGCATGCCAGCCACGCCAGAGGCACCCATGTGAGCCAAATTCTCATTGATATCCCAAAAATGTGTTCCCAGCTAGCATGCCATGAATGCTACGTCACCTACACCATGTGCATGAGAGGTAAGCCAGATCTGCCCCTTACTAGCTTGGCATGGGTAGAAGGCCTAGCGTTCGACCTTATAAAGCACGCCAACCAAGCTAAGGGATCATCACCCTAGCCAAACACTTATCATGGTCCCTTGGTCGTGTGCCTAGAGAGCGTGCCATGAGTGCCTCATTGCCTAGACCGTAGGCACGAGAGGTAAGCCACGGCTATCACTAGAAGGCATAGTATCGGCAAAAAAAGCAGCTTGTGGCCGCATATGCCACGTCGACCAAGCCAATGATGCGTCACGTGAGCCAAACCCTTGTTGCTATCCTTAAGTCATGTGCCCAGTGAACATGCCACGAGCATTGTGTCACTTGGACCATGGGCACGGACGACAAGCCTAGTTTGCCTCTAGTCGATATGGTATGGGCGAATTGCATAGTGTGCGATCGCGATGGGTGTGCCAACCAAGCCAAAGTCATGGGAGACAAGTCTCAACTATCGCTACTAAGCACAGCATGGGCAAAAGGCTTAGCTTGCGGCTGCAGAAACGTGAGTTAAAGCCTCGTCACTGTCCCAAAATCATATGCCCAGTGAGTGTGCCATGAGAGCCACGTCACTTGAGCCATGGCCATGGGAGGTGAGCCATAATTGCCCCAGTAGGTACGCATGGGCAGAAGGCCTAGTGTACAGCCATACAAGGTGCACCAGCCAAGCCAACAACGTTCCACGTGAGCCAAACCCTCGTCGCTATCCTTCACGTAGTACGCTATGTGAACCAAACCCTCGTCATTATCCCTCGATTGTGTGCCGAGCGAGCATGCCACGAAGGCCACATCGCTTGGGCCATAGGAGGAAGTGAGTCACTATTACCCACAATATGCTCGACATGGGTAAAAGGTCCAACATTCGATTGCATAAAGCGTGCCAGCTAAGTCAAGGGGTTTTAATTTTAATAAATATTCTTTTTTTATCTTTTGGATCTTCTATCTTATCAATAATGTCAACTAACAGTTCTTTTTTGCTAACCATATTGATCATTTTGCATTCACAGATGCCTTCACTACATACTTCATCTAAGGTTTCTGAACCGCTTGAATCTTGTTCCTCTATATTTTCACTTTTGCCTTGGGACATGTCCTCTTTGGCTAATATACGAAGTATGTTATCTTTTATTTCTTTTTGTATTTCTAATTCACTGATTTTTTCACATACTCTACAATTCCTTACATAATGTCTTATCTTACCACATTTAAAACATCTAATGATTGGCCATTTCTTTATAGGCCTTTTGGATTTCTTATCCTGTTTACTAGATTTTTTGAAAGGTTGATATGTCCTAAGGGGCCTATAAGGCATGAACTGGGTCATTACTTTCTTTTTGGTGGAGGGAGCTCATGTTTTTTGATGTCCATATTGGGCACAAAAAGTTCTAATTTCTGCCTTGTTTTAAAATAATTTAAAATAATTCAAAACTATTTTTAAAAATTAATTTTAAACGGCATTGATCTTTTAAAGAAGTATGTAATAAAAATACAATAAATCAAACTATAAATAAAATAAACATATAACAAAATATAAAATTATTTACAACAAATAAATAAACATAAGTTTAAAAAATAAAATAAAATTCACAAATGTAATAAAAAATAAGTAGTAAAAAAAATTTAAAAACTAAACAAAGTGAAAAAATTGCAACCAATTGGAGATGTCTAGTATTCATAATTTTACTAAATTAAAATATAAAATAAATTTTTTCAAAATATATCAAAAATTTATTTAAAATAATAAAATTAAATTAAAATTAAAAAGTATAAAAAATTGCAAAATAAAATTTCATAAAATATTAAAAATAAACTGAAAAAATAAACTAAAAAAATTCAAGAGAAATAAAGTTATTTAAAAAATAAGTTAAAGAAACTAAAAACGCTCTATAAAATAAAAAAAGCAATTTTTTTTAAAAAAATCAAATAACCAAAAAAAAAAGAAAGAATCCAAAAATCTAAAAACAAAAGACAATTTATATTTAAAAATAATAATAATAAATAAATAAAACTCTTTGGAAAACAAAAAAATAGATTTTGTTGGAAATAATAGTAGAAAATAAAATAAAATAAAATAAAATATTAATTTGGAAAGAAATACATATCATGCAAAATCATTAAAAAATTAATTAAAATAAAAATAAAAGGTAGTAAAATCTAAAATATTAAAAAATAAAAAACACAAAAAGAAAAAACACAAAAATTAAAAAACAGAAAAAGTACAAAAAAATAGAAAAAATATTGTAAAACAGAAAAGCAATTCAAGAATCATAGAATATTTTATTAAAAATAATTTTTGTTTACATTTAATCTTTTAAAGAAAAATGTAATAAAATTACAATAAATCCAACAATAATAAATACAAATACAACAAAAATATATAATGTATCTAAAATAAGTAAATAAATAAATGTAAAAAATAAAATAAAATTTAAAAATTAGATAAATAAAATGTAAAATATAACAAAAAACTAAAAAAATAAATAAACTAATAAAATTACAACCATTTTATAGGTTTAATGTTTTCTATTATATTGTATTAAAATAGTCAAAGACAATACAAATTTTAAAAAGATTAAAAAATATAAAAATTTTATGAGCAATATTGATAAGTAAAAACAAATAAAAAACTAAAAAATAAAATAAAATAAAAAATAAGAAAAATAAAGTTACTAAGCTTTGAATTTTATTTTAATTTTTGACTACTTTAATTCAACAAAATGGCAAATTTTAAACCTCGCCAAGCGATTGCAATTTTGTTAAGTTATTTATTTTTTAGATATTTTTTACTTTTTATTTTTTATTCATCTGAGCTTTAAATTTTATTTTAATTTTTAATACTTTTATTTATTTATTTAGACATTTTTATATTATTTATTATATTTTTACTTTTTTACTATTTAATTTATTATAATTTTATTACATTTTCTTTCAAAGATTAATGCAAATATAATTTTACATTTTTTATAGAATATTTTATGATTTTTGAATTATTTTAAATTTGAATTATAAATTATTTTGTCATTTTTTTCTCATTTTTTATTTTAAAGTTTTGTGTGTTTTTTCAATTTTTTCAAATTTTTTAAGTTTTAGATTTTATTATTATTTTTATTATTATTTTTTGTTTTAATGATTTTGCATGATATATTTTTTTGAAAATTTAAAAATTTATTTTTATAATTTTTTTCAAATAAATATTTTGTTGCTTTGCAAAGAGTTTTGTTTCTTTACTATTGCCTTTTTTAAATATGTATTGTCTTGATTTTTTTGGATTTCTCTATTTTTTTGTTACTTTAATTTTTTTATATTTTTTCATGCATTTAGTTTTTATTTTATTGAATGTTTTTAGTTTCTTTAACTTATTTTCTTTTAATCACTTTATTTTTTTCAATTACTCCTCATCTCTTGTTTGAGCAGTGCTCTCTATTTACCACATGTCAGATAGATAATAGTCATCACACTTCTTTTCTGTTCGTAGCTAAGCCCAGGTAATCGTTAGATTAGGGAGTCTTAACAGGGAAGCTGACTTAGTCTCAATCATCTTTCTCTGTTTGATTAAAATAAGGAAAGAAAAAAAGCATATATGGTCTGGTCGACTCCTACAAGAGTGCACATGAATTACTAATTAGCTGCTTTAAAAAAGAAACTATAAAGAAAAAATAAATTCCATGAATTAGAAGACCTAATCCCTAAACCCATTTCCCATTAGTGAAAGCTACCTATCTCATTTTATTGAACCTCTACTAGTATAGCATGAATCCATAAATTAAGAGACCTAATCCCCAAACCCATCTCTCAGTAGCGAAAGCTAACTAACTCATTTTTTTGAAGCTTTGCCAGTATAACATGGTAGCTGCGTGCCATATCCTGGTTTTCGGGTAGTCTAGTTTGAGATCTTTCCCTGTTTCTATATTTCTTCTTCGAATATGAAGGTTTTTATTTGATCTGCTTTCTCAAGAAAGAGGAGGTTTTGAGAGAGAAAGGAGAGAAAGAGTAAGAGGAGGAAGAAAGTGCTAAAGGCATAAACTTTATTGTTTAAATAGTTACCAATGGTCATATTTTGAAAACATGCATAAAACATGTATGGTTTTTCATTCAAATAAAAGTAATAATTTATTAATTAATTTTATTATTATTTAAAATTAAAATAATTTGTCATTTTAAAATATTTAATTTAATAAAAATATAAATAATTTAAAACTCAAAAATTATTCACAAATAAAAAGTTTCACAAAAATTTTAAAATTAAAAACACAAGTGAAAATCACAAAGTTACAAGTATATTTAAAAATAATATTGATTATTATAATTTAATAATTAATTTATATTAAATAATTTTTAAAAAATTATTTATAAAAAATTATTGTTACATAACAAAATATTCGCAAAAAGATCAAAATTAACAATAATATCTAATAATCATAGTAGACAAATTTTAACCAAAATTTTTAAAAGTTACCGATGAAAAAAAAAGTAATAAAAAACTATAATTTAATGAAATATTGAATGAAAACTCATACAAATACTTACACCAAACTAAAGAAAAGGTATAAAAACAATGATAAAATCGTAACTCAATGCAATTTTTAATTAAAAATAAAATTATTAAAAAATAAGTAAAAAATTAAAAATACCTAATAAAATCAAAATAAATATAAAAAATTTAAAAATCCAAAGTGACTATAAATGATAAGAAAAATGAAATAAAATATAAAATATATCAAAGAAAATCAAAAAAGAGAAAAAATTAGACAAAATAAAAATGAAAAATTAAAATATTATAAAATCAAAAAAATTAAAAAAGTAACTACAAGCACTTCAACCAAGGTAAAAGCGCCTACGCGAGCTAGACCCTCGTTGTTGTCCTTATATTATATGCTTAGTGAGCATGCCACGAGCGCCATTTCGCTTAGGCCATTGGCACGGGAGGCGAGCCATGGCTACCCCCAAACAAGCACGCATGGGCGGAATGCCTTGTGTGTGGGCATACAAGGTGCATCAGCCAAAGGCACCCCAAGAGAGCTGGACCCTCATCGCTATCCCTCGATAGTGTGCCAAGTGAGCATGCCATAAGCACAATGCAGATTGGATGATAGGCACAAAAGGTGAGCCATAGTTGCCCTCAGCAAACATGACATCAGTAGCAGGCATAGCGGGCAGCCGCATAGGATGCGCTAGCTAATACAAGGGTGCCTTATATAAGTCAGACCCTTATCGTAGTCTCTCAGTAGTGTGCCAAGTGAGTGTGCCACAAGTGTCATGTCCCGTGGACCATGGTCACTGACGGAGAGCCACGATTGCCTTTAATAGGCAAGACATGGGCAAATGGCCCAACGTACAGCCGCATAAGGTACCCATGCGAACTTGACCCTCATCACTATCCTTTGATAGTGAGCCCATCGCGTGTGCTAAGAGAGTCGCATCGCTTAAACCATAGGGGCAAAAGGCAAGCCTTGGTAGCCCACAGTAGGAAAGGCATGGGTGAAAGGCCCAGCGTGTGGCAGCAAGGGCGTGCCGGCTAAGCCATAAATACCTCATGTAAGCCAAACCTTTGTCATTATCCCTCGATCGTGTACCCAGTAAGTGTGTCATGAGGGCCACATCAACTCAACCATGGGCATGGAAGGTAACCTACTACTGCGTCTTGTAAGTTCAACATGGGCAAAAGACTTAATGTGTGGTCGCACAAGGCACGCCAGCCAAACCAGTGGCACTCCACGCGACTTGACCCTCATCGTTGTCCTTAAAACTTATTGCCAGCAAGTATGCCATGAACGTCGCATCGCTTAGACCATCAACATGACAATTAAGCCATGTTTGCCTCTAATAGGCTCAGTATGGCTAGAAGCCCGTCGTGTGGTTGCACAGGGCACACTAACTAATCCAAAGGCACCCTATGAGAGCAAGCCCTTTATCACTATGCTTTGATCGTGTGCCTAGCGAACAACCATGAGCTTTGCGTTGCTTAGACCATGGGCACGACAAACAAGCCACGGTAACCCTCAGCAGGCACAGCATGGGCAGAAGACCTAACATGTGGCTGTATAGTGCGCACTAGCCAAGCTAAAGGCACCCTACCTAAGCCAAACCCATTGTCCCTATATCGTGTGCCCAGTGAGCATGCCACGAGCATTACATCCCTTAGGCCATGGACACAAGAGGTAAGCCACTACTATCACCAACTGGTACGGCATGGGTAGAAGGCCTAGTGTGCGACCGCACTGATCACACCAGCCAAGCCTAGGACACAAAATACAAGCGAGATCTTTATCGTTGTCCTTCGATCGTGGGACTAACGAGTGTGTAATGAGTGCCACATCGCATGGCACAAGGCATGCAAGGCATATGATGGTTGCCTACAAGAGTCTTGGCATGGATAAAAGGTCTAGTGTGTCAGGCTTGCAAGCTATGCTAAGGGCATTCCATGTAAGCAAGAACCTCTCGCTATCCCAAAAATGTATGCCATGAACTTTGCATCTCTTAAACCATAGGCATGAGAGGTGAGACATGTCTGCCCTTTACTGGCTCGGCATGGGGAGAAGGCTTAGTATGTGATCGCACTAGGCATGCCAATTAAGCCAAGAGCACCTTATTCGAGACAAACCCTTGTCAATGTGCCTCAATTGTGTGCCCAGAGAGCTTGTCATGGGTGCCCCATCGCTTAGACCATAGACACGGGCGATGAGCCCGACTGTCATTAATATGCACGACATGGGTGAAAGCCTTAGCATGTGACAGCACATGGCACGCTAGCCAAGCCAAAGGCACCCTACATGAGCTATACTCTCGTCGTTGTCCTTAAATCGTGTACCTAGTGAATATGCCACAAGCATCGCATCCCCTAGGCCATAGGCATGAAAGGCAAGCCTCACTTACCCCTAGCCAACTTGGAATGGGCAAAAGGATGCCTTGTGTGCTTAGTGTGTGGCCATAATGGGTGCGCCAACCAAGCGAAAGGCACCCTATGTGAGCTAGACTTTCATCGTTATCCCTTGATTGTATGCCACTAACGTCACGACGCATGAAGCATAGGCATGGGAAGTAAGCCTCAATCGCCTTTAGCAAGTGTAACATGGGCAAAAGGCTTAGCGTGCTGTCGCATAAGAGGCACTAGCCAAGATAAGGGTGCCCTATTCAAGCCAAATACTCGTCATTGTCCCTAAATCATGTGCCCAGCTAGCATGCCATAAGGGCCAAGTCACTTAGGTCATGGGCACGGGAAGTGAGCCATAACTGTTCTAAGCGGGCGCGCATAGGCAATCGAGACTTGCCTCCAATGCCTAGGTCCAAGTAACATGACACTCGTGGTATGTTCATTATGCATACAATTTAGGGATAGATACTTAGGTTTGGATTGTGGAGGGTGCCCTTAGCTTGTCTGGCATGCCTTGTGCGACCACACGCTAGGCCTTTCGCCCATGTTGTGCTTGCTTATGGTAGTTAAGGCTTGCCTCCCATGTCCAAGCTTCATATGTCGTGACACTCGTGGCACACTCATTAGGCTATGGTGAAGGGAAAACGATAAGAATCTGGCTCGCATTTATTGCCTTTTGCTTGGCTAGCACACCCACTACGGCCATACATCGAGCTTTCCGCCCATGCCATGTCGATTGAGGGCAACTAGGGCTCACCTTTGGTTCCTATGGTTCACGTAACATGATGCTTGTGGCACATTCATTGAGAATATGTTTTAAGGACAACGACGAGGGTTTGGTTCACGAAAGACGACCTTAGCTTGGCCGATGAGCCCTATGCGACCACTTGCTAAGTCTTTCGCCCATGCCATGCCTACTGATGGTAGTCGTGGCGAGCCACCTATGTCCATGATCTAGGAGATGAAGACACCCATGGCACGCTAGCTGGGCACATGCATGAGGGACAACGTTGAGGGCCTAGCTAGAGTAACGTTTCCTTGGCTTGGTTTACGTGCCCTGTGTGGTAACATGCTACACTTTTTGCCTATGTTAACCTTGTTAACACACTGTGCTTTTTGCCCATGTTGAGCTTGTAAGCGGCACACATGACTCACCTCTCGTACATGTTTTCGGGATAACAACAAGATTTTGGCTTGCATGGGTTGCCTTTGGCTTGGCTGGAAGGTCCTATGCAATCGCACAGTAGGCCTTCTTCCTTTGTTAAGCCCTCTTGGGGCAACCATGGCTTGCCTTACGTGCCCATGTACCATGCAACGCGGTGCTCTTGCATGCTCATTGGGCCTATGATCGAAGGATAATGATGAGGGTTAGGCTTGGGCAGGGCATCCTTGGCTTGGTTGGTGAAACCTGTGCGACCCCATGCCGTGCCTTTTACCCATGCTGTGCCAACTAGGGGTAGTCATGGCTCGCCCTTATGCCCATGGCCCAGGCGATGCGACACTCATGGCACAGTTACTAAGCACATGATTGAGGGACAACAAATAAGATCTGGCTTACATAGAACGCCTTTGAATTGGCTTACGTGCCCTGTGCCACCCCACGATGGGCCCTCTACCCAAGCCATGCCTCTTAGGGGCAAACATGGCTCAACTCCTGTGCCCATGGTCTAGGCAATGCGGTGTTCGTGGCATGCTCACTAAGCACAAGTTTTAGGGACAACGACAAGGGTTAGACTTGCATGCGGTGCCGTTGCCTTGGTTAATGCACCCTGTGCGACAGTACGCTTGGCCTTTCGCCCATGTAGCGCTTGCTAGGGGCAGCCATGGCTCGCCTCACGTGCCTATGGTCCATTCAAGTGATGCAGCCCTCATAGTACACTGGCTAGGCCCACAATCGAGGGTTTGGCTTGCATGAGGCTCCCTTAGCTTGGCTAGCGTGCTCAATGCGACCAGACACTAGGCCTTTTACCCATGCCATGGTTTAGGCGACACGACGTGACACTCATGGCACCCTCGCTGCGCACACGATATAGGGACAACAACGAGGGTCTGGCTTAGGTAGGGCGCCTTAGGGTTGGCTGGTGCACCCGGTGCAACCACACACTTGGTCTTTTGCCCATGCCATGCCTATTTGGGGCAGTCGTGGCTCACCTCCGTGCCATGGTCCAAGCGACACGGCACTTATGGCACACTCGCTTGGTGCACGATCGAGGGATAGTGGTGAGGGTCATCTCATGTCACTACAATAAAATAGTCTTTTATTTGCAGCTTTAAATGACTTTTGTTCACAATTCTAAAACTATGGACTATAACAGTATGAAGAAAATTCGATTAAAACTGTGAATAAAAGTGACAATAGTTCACACATCATTAAAACTTTTATTCATAGTTCTTAAACTATGAATAAAAGGAAAATAATCTATAATTCATTAAAAATTTTATTCACAGTATCATAACTATGAATAAAAATCGCTTTAATTCATAGTTCATTAAAAGTTTTAGTTCATAGTTATTTTTAATTTTGTTCATAGTTATATAATTATGAACTATTGTTTAATTAAAAAATTATTTTTATTATTATTTTAATAACCTTTATCCATAATTCTTACAAATAATCAATAATAATTTTACATAATTTTTTTTAAATAAATCTGTAGATCTTTACAATCCATAACTTATGGGATATTTTAATTTGTTGCAGTCAATGATGATAATAATTAATTTAAATCCCATCTTATACTTCTTTTATTTTATTAAAAACTTTTTGTCATGCTATCCTTATTCATGAAAAATAATATCAATTGAGATCTTTTTCTTTCCCGTGGTTACATTTGATTTTTCAATGTCATAGTGTAAAGTTACCTCAACATACTGCAAAAATATTTGTATGGAAACAAGTAGGTCGATATAATTTTGTATTTATATATAGACAAAAAGTAAATGATTTCAAAATAAAGATGCAAAAAGTTATAGATTCTTCCTCCTTAGTTGCTAATATAGTACTATTATTTGCTCAATACTTTATTTATAACCTAATCTTGAATAATAAACCATAAATATTTCATTTGTCTTTTACTTTAGATAATGATTTATGTCATGCTTTAATTTAGGCTACATGATAGTTCTCTTGCTGTTAAGAATTTTTCTAGAAGCAAACTTAAATCAAGGTCCACAAAGCTCCCTTTTTGGTCATATTTGTTGGAGAAGAGGTAGGCCAATAGCTGGAAAAGAATAAAAAAAGTAAAAACTGATACTAATAAGAAGAAACAAAGTAATTAATTTGCTTAACATCATAGAGATTCGAAAAGATAAAAATTGATCCAAATTCTCAAATCACAATTAGGTCATGAGGTTTGTGTTATCTTGTTCTACAACTCAAAAGCTACACATGTTATTTATAATTGATAGTAAAAGATGCACATTTTTGTTCCATATATGACCCACAAAGCAAAATGAAAGAAAAGTAGATGACCTTTGTTTGACTACTAACAAAGTGTTAAAATGAAATATAAGAAGACAATTGTCTATACTAAATGAAAGTTAACGATAAAAGACATAGAAAGATAAAGAGAAGAACTATTACTAGAAGCAACATGTTTAATGCCAAGGTCATAGCACCAGTTACAATTAATGCAACTGCAACTGCAAATACTTTAGATTAGGAAAAAAATTAAAAGAAACATAACTAGATAAAAAGAGAGATATGAATCATATAATAAAGATATCATCCAAACATCCATATCTGTGAATTTTCTTTCACTCATTCACTAAATTTGATTATTATATGATTATGGTTTATAGTTGCACATCTTTTTTGAGAGTTTTAGAGAAAACTTACCTTAGTTTTCGAGTAGATTTAGATACCCTTTTCATCCCTTCAGAAGGGTTTTTCTCCTTTACTTGTATATTTTAAGAATATGTTGAGAATAAGCAAACAAAAAATTATTTTGTGTCATATATTTATCCATTAACCCACACAAGCATTCTTTCTTCCTTCATAAAAATATGTTTCATACATAGTAATATTCTTCAATGTCATTCAGTAAATATAGCAGATAAATATGGTCTTCAATATAAACAAACTAAAAGCAATAAACAGAATAACCATAATTTTTGGTTATCTCAAAAATCCGTCAAGGTTTCAATCAGCTAATTTTCTAATAAAAAAGCTCTAAAAATTCATATTTGTGTTTCTATAAAACTAACATTTATCAAGCAAAATCTAGCATACATATAGTTTAATGAACATTAATCTTTGCCTTATCAGCTAGCGTTCCAAAATCAATCATTGTAGTGTCCATTGTAAAAAATAACAAAAAATTATAAATTTGATATAAAAGATTAACCTTATCGAAATTAAAAAGAGATTTTGACCAACTAGATCTAAAACCTAGGTGGAAGTAAAGCCACATTTTCCTTCATTGAAATCAGTTAAGGCCAAGAATTTGATCTCTTAGATCTGGAACCTCGATGAAAGTAGAACCATATCCAGATCTGGAACCCTAATGGAAGTAAAAACTCACACCCAAAATTAAAACCCTTAGCACAAATCTAGAACCCCAAGTATAAATCTGAAATCCCCAACCCAGATGTGAAACTCCAATAGAATAGAACCACGCCTAGAGTTGAAATCTTAATGGAAGTAGAAAGTCGCACCCAGATTTGAAATCCCCAGCATAGATCTAGATTTCGTAGCCCAGATATAAAATCTCGTACCCAAATTTAGAATCTTGACCAAGATCTGAAGTCTCTAGCCCAAATATAAAACCTAGCACCCAGATTTAGAAACCTCAATACAGATCTAGAATCCTAACCAAAATCTGGAATCCCTAGCCCATATCTAAAACCCCGCACCGAGATTTAGAACCTCTAGCACAGATCTGGAATTCTAACCAAGATCTAAAATCTCTAGCCCAGATCTAAAACCCTGTAGTCATATTTGGAATCTCTAACACAAATCTGGAGTCCCAACCAAGATCTAGAATCCCTAGCCCACATTTAAAATCTCGCATGCAGATTTAAAACCCCACATATATTTAGAAATCTCCAGCCCAGATCTAAAACCCCTTACCTAGATTTTGAACCCTAAGCATAGATCTGAAACCCTAACACAAATCTAAGACCTTATCACACATTTGGAACCCCAAAATAGATCTGAAACCCCGATGAAAGTGAAACCACACCCAGATTTAGGCTTAAAAACAAAGAATCTAAAAGCAAAAAATAAAAAACCATAATTTCTGCATTTTAACAAAAAAGACAAGTACATAATTTTTGGAAAAAGGATTAAATTTACTGGGATAAAGAGGAGATTGAATTTGCTAGATGTGGAACACAAAAGCAAGTAAAACCACACTCTTGATTCCTTCATTGCAAATAGTGAAGGCTGAATGTTTGGTTTGCCAGATCTAGAACCCGGAGAGGCTCTTTTCACAATGCACTTCATGCCTAATGATTACTACCTAAGCAAGTGGAGAAAAAGAATCAGTGAAGTGTATCTTTCTAGAGAAAAAGAATGAGTGATAAGGTAGGACTTTTATTCATAATTTTATTATAGCTATAAATAAAATGCTTTGGTAAACCACTTTTATTCATAGTTATGTTTATAACTCTAAATAAAATTGACTTTTATTCACAATTTTGTTATAACTGTGAATAAAGGTCTATTTTGTTCACAGTTTTATAACAACTGTGAACTAATCTTTTTTTGTTCACAACTATCATTAAAATTATGAACTATTTAGTGTAAACTAATGTAATTTTTGTTGTAGAGCATAGAGTACCTTTTGCTTGGCTGGCGTGCCTATTAAGGGTACACATGGTTTAGTTCTAGTGCCCATTCTCCAAGCGACGTGACACGCATGGCACATTTGCTGGACGCATGTTTTAAGGATAACGATGATGGTCAAGCTCGCATGAGGTGCCCTTGACTTGGTTGGCATGCTCTATGCAGCCGAATGTTAGGCCTTTTACCCATGTCGAGAATATTGGGGCAGTAGCAACTCACATCTTATGCCTATGGCCCAAGCCATGTGGCCTTCGTGGCATGCTCGTTGGGCACATGATCGAGGGATAGTGATGAGGGTTTAGCTCACATAGCACACCTTCAGTTTGGCTAGTAAGCCTTATGCAAACCACACGTTGGGCCTCCTGCCCATGTCATTCCTGCTGGGGGTTTCGTGGCTTGCCACATGTCCCATGGTCCATGTGGCATGGCACTCGTGGCACACTCATTAGGCTCATTATCGAGGGATTTTGATGAAATTCTAGCTTGCGTGCAGTGCCTTTTGCTTAGCTAGTGCTCCCTTGGCGATTACATGTTAGATCTTTCACCCATGTAATGCTTTCTAGCGACAGTCGTGGATTGCCTCTTATGCCCATTGTTTGGGCAACGGGGCACTCGTGACACCTGTGCTGGGCACATGGTTGAGGGACAGTGACGAGGGTTTAGCTCGAGTGGGTCCCTTTAGCTTGATTCATATGCTTAGTGTGACCGCATGTTGGGCCTTCTTCCCATGCTGAGCTTGTAAAGGGAAAACGTGGCTCATTTCTCATGCTCATGGTCAGCACAACGTAGCGCTCGTGGACACTTATTGGTGATGGCAATAAGGTGCTATCTAGAGTGAGGTCCCCTATGCAATGGCACGTTGGGCCTTTCACCCATGTCGAGCCTAGTGGGGGCAGCAGTGGCATGCCTCACATGCCAATGTACCTTACAAAGTGATGCTCCTTGCACGCTTGCTCGACCCATGATTGACGATAGTGACAAGGGTCTAGCTTGCATGCAATTCCCTTGGCTTGGCTGGTACGCTCAATGCAGTCACACATTTGGCCTTTTTGCCCATCTTGTACTTGGCTAGGGTAATCGTGGCTCACCTCCCATGCCTACGATCTAGGTGATATGGTGCACATGGCATGCTCACAAGGCACACGATTTTGTGATAGTGATGAGGGTCGAGTTTAGAAAGTGTGCATTTAGCTTGGCTGACGCACCTTGTTCTGCCATGTGGAAGGTCGTCTGCCCATGCTGAGCCTGCGGTGGGTGATCATGGTTCGCCTTCCATGCCCATGATCTAGGTGATGTGGGCCTCATGACATGTTTATTAGGCACACAATCGAGGGACAACGATGAAAGTATGGCTCGCGTTGGGTGCCTTTGCATTGTTTGACGTGCCCTGTGCAATCGCATGATAGGTTTTTTGCCTAAGTGGGGACTGTTAGGGGCAAACATAGCTTAGCTCCTGTGTGCATGGTCTAGGTAATGCCGTGCCTTGGCACACTCGCTTAACATAAGTTTTAAGGACTGAGATGAGGGTCAGGCTCGTGAGGGATGCACTAAGCCTCTCGCTCATGTCAAGCTTGCTAGAGGCAACCGTGGCTCACTTCTCGTTCCCATGATCTAAGCAATGGGTCCCTAGTGTCATGCTCGCTGGGCACACGATAGAAGGACAGTGATAAGGGCCTAGCAAGCATGGCGTACCTTTGCCTTTGTTGGCACGCTTTGTGCGACTGCATGCTGGGTCTTCTACCCGTCCCTTTTTTATTGGGGGTCGCAGTGGATCATCTTCCATCCCTATGGCCCATGCGAGGTAATGCTTATGGCATGCTTATTGGGCCCACTATCGAGGGACAGTGATAAGGGTCTGGCTCATGTACGACTTGACTCGGCTGGCGGCAGCTTCACATTAGGCCATCTGCCTATGTCATACCTGCACAGGCTAGCCATGGCTCTCCTACTGTGGCCATGGTCCATGTGACGTGGTACTCATGGCATGCTTGTTTGGAACACTATCGAGGGATAACGATGAGGTTTTGACTTATGTGGGGTGCCCTTAGATTACTTAGCGCGGCCCATGCAGTCGCACGCTGTGCCTCTCACTCATGTCTTATCTGCTAGAGGTAGTTATTCCTTGCCTTCTATATCGATCGTCCAAGTAATGTTGCACTCATGGCATGCTCACTTAGCACATTACGAAATGATAGCAACGAGGGTCTGGCTCACGTGGGGTGCTATTACCTTGGCTGGTGCACCCTATATGGCCGCACGCTAGGTCTTCTGCCATGCATGCCTACTAAGGCAATTGTAGTTCACTTCCCATGCCCATTGCTTAAGTGATGTGGTCCTCATGGCACACTCATTAGGCATATGATTTTGGGACAGTGATGATGGTTTAACTAAAGTAAGGTGCCCTCACCTTGGTTGGCATGCCTTGTGCAGTCGCACGCTAAGCCTTCTGCCTGTATTGTGCTTGCTCGTCGATAGTTGAGGCTTGCTTCCCATGCCCTAGGGTTGGTTGGCACACCTATTGTGATCGCACATTATGTAATTTGCCTATGTCATATCGACTGGGGGTAACCTAGGCTCGCCTTCCGTGCCCATGGTGGGAGTGGCACGATGCTCGTGGCATGTTCACCGAGCATAAGACCTAGGGATAGCGACGAGGGTTTGGCTTACGTAAGGCGCCATTGACTTGGTCGACGTGGCATGTGTGGCCACAAGCTGTGTTTTCCGCCCATGTTATGCCTTCTAGTTATAGCCTTGGCTCACCTCTAATGCATATGGTCTAGGCAACGCGCTCATGGCATGCTCGTTGGGCACACGATCAAGGGATAGTGATAAGTGTTTAGCGAGAGTGATGATCCCTTGGCTTGATTGGCATGGCCTATAAGGTTGAATGCTAGGCCTTCTACCCATGCCAAGCTAGTAAGGGGTAGATGTGGCTCACCTCTTGTGCATATGGTCTAATTGATGCAACATTCATGGCATGCTAGCTAGGCACACGTTTGTGGGATAGCAATGAGAATTTGGCTCACTTAGGGTGCCCTTGGCTTGGCTAGCATGCCCTATGCAGTTGCACACTAGGCCTTGCGCCCATGTCTATCCTCTTAGGGGCAATCGTGGCATGCCTTATATGCCCATGCGACTCCACACTCGCTACACACTCATTAGGCCTATGATTAAAAGATAGCGATAAGGGTCTGGCTTGCACGATGGACCCTTAGCTTGGCTGGTACGGTCAATACGGCTACACTAGCCTTTGGCCCATGCCAAGCCTATTGGAAGTAGCCGTGACTTACCTCATGTGCCCATATACCATGCGATGCAGTGCTCAATGCACGCTCGCTGGGCCCACAATCGATAAACAATGACGAAGGACTGGCTTACATGGGGCACCTTTTGATTAGCTGGTGCACTCAGTGCGGTTGCACATCAGGCCTTTTTCCCATGCCACTCAACTAAGGGCAATCGTAGCCCAATTTTCGTGTCCATTGTCTAGGCAATGCTGCGCTGATGGCACGCTCGCTAGGCATATGATATTGGGACAATATTGAGGGTATGGCTTAGATATGATGCCCTTGGCTTGGCTTACGCACCCTATGCGGCCAAATGTAAGGTTTTATTGCCATGTCAAACTTGCTACAGTAGTCATTGCTTACCTCTCGTGCCATGGTCGAGGTGATGCTATACTTGTGGTATGCTTACTAAGCACACAATCGAGGGACTGCGATGAAGGTTTGCCTTGTGTGGAGCACCTTTGCATTGGTTGGCATACCTATGTAGCTGAATGATGGGCCTTCTACTAAAAGTTGTGCTTATTAGCAACAGACATGGCTTAGCTCCCATGCCCATGGGCACCTTTTAAGGATAGCGACAAAGGAAGGCCAAGCTTGTGAGGGGTGCCCTTAGCTTTGTTAGTGTGTCCTGTGCAACCACACTAGGCATTTTACCCATGCTAAGCTTGCAGGGGCAGCTGTGGCTCGCCTCTTATGCCTATCGTCTACACTACGTGGCCCTTATGACATGCTCACTAGGCACACAATTGAAGGATAATAATGAGGGTCTAGCTCGCATGTGATGCCTTTAGCTTACCTAGCGCACCTTGTGCAGACACACGCTAAGTCTTCTACCCATTCCTTTTTTATTGGGGGCCATTGTGGCTCGCATCCTACCTTTATGGCCTATGCAATGTGATGCCCATGGCGCCTTTATCTTAGCTAGTATGCCTTGTGTAGCCATACACTAAGCCTTCAGCCCATGCATCCCTACTGGGGATAGCTGTGGCTCACCTCCCGTTCCATGGCCTAAACAACTTGGCCTTAGGAGATGCAAAGTTCATGGCAAGCTCAATGGGAACACATAAGGTTCTTTCTCACATGGGATGCCCTTAGCTTGGCTTGCATGCCCTGTGCGATCACACATTAGGCCTTTTACCCATGCCGAACCTCTTATAGGTAACCATGGCATGCCTTGCGTGCCTTATGCCATGCGATGTGGCGCTCATTACATGCTTGTTAAGCCCACGATTGAAGGAAAGCGACAAGGGTCTCGATTGAGTTCTGGGCCCTAGGCTTGACTGGTGTGATCAGTGTGGTCGCACACTAGGCCATCCACCCATGTCGAATCAGTTGCGACAGTTGTGACTTTTCTCTTATGCCCATGGTCTAAGTGATGTGATGCTCGTGCCACGCTTATTGGGCATACGATATAGGGATAGTAAATTTGGCTTAGGTAGGGTGCCCTTCGCTTGGTTAATGCGCATTATGCAGCCACACACTAGGTCTTCTGCCCATGCTGTACTTGCTGAGGGCTACCATGGCTTGCCTCTGTACCCACAGTCTAAGCGACGCAATGCTTATGGTCGTTCGCTAAGCATAAGATCGAAGGACAGTGATGAAGGTTTTGCTCTCTGGGATGCCTTTGGATTTGTTGGCGTGCCCTATGCGACCGCACGATAAGCTTCTACCCTTACCAAGCCTATTAGGGGCAAACATGGCTAAGTTCTCGTGCCCATGGTCTAGGCGATGCGAGGCATGCTTGCTAGGCATAATTTCTAAGGACAACAACAAGGGTCAAGCTCTTGTGAGTGCTATTGGCTTGGCTGGCGTGCACTATACGATCGCACATTAAGTCTTTCGCCTATGTTAAACTTGTAAGGGGCAATAGTAGGTTACCTTCCGTGCCTATGGTTGAGGCTACTTGGCCCTCGTGACACATTTGCTGAGCACACGATCGAGGGACAATGACGAGAGTTTGGCTTATATGAGGTGTCTATGGCAAAGCTGGCGCTCCCCGTGCGGCCACACGCTGGGCCTTTCACCCATGCCTTTCCTACTCTGGGCAGTTGAGGCTCGCCTCCTGTCCTTATGGTCCAAGCAACGTGACTCTTGTGGCATACTCGGTGGGTTCACTATTACAAAATAGTGATGAGGGTCGGGCTCGCATGGCGCCTTATGCGGCTGCATGTTGGGCCATTCGCCCATGTTTTGCCTGTTGAAGGCAATCGTGGCTCTCTGTCTGTGGCCATGGTCCATGAGACACGACACTCATGGCACGCTTGCTTGGCACACTACCGAGAGACTACGATGAGGGTCTGACTTACGTGAGGCACCCTTGTATTAGTTAGCGCATCCTGTGTGGCTACATGCTATGCCTTATGCCCATGTCATGCCTGGTGAAGGCAACTATGGCTCACCTGCTATGCCTATCGTCCAAGCAATGCTACGCTTATGGCACGCTGGCTTGGCACACTATCGAGGGACAGCGATGAGGGTCCAACTTGCCTGGGGTGCCCTTGACTTGGCTGGTGCACCTTGTACTCTAGCACGCAGCACCTTCCGCCCATGCGTGCCTGTTGGGGGTAGCCGTGGCTCACCTCCCGTGGCCATGGCCTAAGCAAAATGACGCTCGTGGCACGCTCACTAGGCACACAATATAAGGACAACAACGAGAGTCTGGCTGGTGTAGGCACCTTTACCTTGGTTGACGTGCTTGTAGTTACTTTTTTATTTTTTTCGAATTATTATATTTTATATTTTATTTTTATTTTATCTGATTTTTTTTATTTTTTATGATTTTCTTTGATATATTTTATGTTTTATTTTTTTTTATCTTTTGTAGTTACTTTGGATTTTTAAATTTATTTTTATTTTGTCAGGTATTTTTAATTTTTTACTAATTTTTTTAGTAATTTTATTTTTAATTAAAAATTATATTGAGTTACAATTTTGTCATTGTTTTTATTACGTTTTCTTTTATTTGGAATAAGTATTTATATGAGTTTTCATTCGATATTTCATTAAATTATGATTTATTATTACTTTTTTTTTGTTGGTAACATTTAAAAATTTTGGTTAAAATTTGTCTACTATGATTATTAGATATTATTGTTAATTTTGATCTTTTTGTGAATATTTTGTTATGTAATAATAATTTTTTATAAATAATTTTTTAAAAAATTATTTAATATAAATTAATTATTAAATTATATTAATCAATATTATTTTTAAATATTTTTGTAACTTTGTGATTTTCACTTGTGTTTTTAATTTTCAAATTTTTTTGTGAAACTTTTTATTTGTAAATAATTTTTGAGTTTTAAATTATTTATTTTTTTATTAAATTAATTATTTTATAATTTTTATATTTTAAAATTAAAAGTTATGTTAATTTTAAATAATAATATTATTATTATTAATTAATAAATTATTATTTTTATTTGAATGAAAAACCATACATATTTTATGCATGTTTTCAAAATACGACAGTTGATAGCTATTCAAACAATAAAGTTCATGCCTTTAGCACTTTCTTCCTCTTCCTCTTCTTTCTGTCCCTTCTCTCTCAAACTACTTCTTTCTTCAGAAAGCAGATCAAATAAAAACCTTCATATTTGAAGAAAAAACAGAGAAACAAGGAAAGATTTCAAACTAAACTATCCAAAAATCAGGATATGGCATAGACCTACTGTGCTATACTAGCAAAGTTTCAACAAAACAAGATAGTTAGCTTTTGCTACTAAGAGATAGGTTTGGGAATTAGGTCTTTAATTCATGGAATTCGTGCTATACTAGCAGAGGTTCAACGAAACGAGATAGGCAGCTTTCGTTAATGAGAGACGGGTTTGGGATTAGGTCTTCTAATTCATGGAATTTATTTTTTTATTTTTAGTTTATTTTTGAAAGCAGCTGATTAGTAATTCATGTGTGCTCTTATGGGAGTTGACCCCATCATATGAGTTTTTTTTTTTCTTTCCTTGTTTTAATCAAAGAAAAAAGATGATTGAGGCTAAGTCATCTTCCCTATTAAGGCTTCCTAATCTAACGAACTCCTGGGCGTAGCTATCTGTCTTGGTTGACCTTACAACCGAGCAAGGACTTGCCCTGAAGATGATCTATTCAAGCTTGATATATAGAAAACTAGATAGATTATGTTAAGCAAAGAAAATAGGTGTCTTAGCACACAACTTACCCTAGAATGCATGAGAACTAGATATACTGACTATGTTCCAAAGACAAAAGAGAAAAATCTTTTTTTTTTTTTTAGAAGTGATCGATATAAAATTAAAAGCAGGTGAGGTCAAGCCTTGGAATTGAGCACACTTTGCTTACCAAAATCAGCTTCCTCCTCAATAGAAGATAAAAAAATCAATTGTTCATTAATAATAAGATCTTGAATCTTTAAATTGTTAATAAATTGCCCTTCAATCCTCATGATTTGGATTTGAATCATTTAAAAAAATGTAAAATGCAATCCGTATAGAAAGATTAATACTTCTTAGGCAGAATCAAAAGATTGTCAATCAACTAAAAATTCTGAGTACCAAACTTTTTAGAATGGAGATTACAAATATTTTATCAAAATCATATCCTAAAACTTGCAACGTAAAGACTCAACCGAGTACATGTTACAACAAAATCCATATATGCAAGCCATGTAGAATATTGCTTACCTAAGTTTAAACAAGTTTTAGTTAGAGCTTGTTCCTCGGTTCCTAAGAGCTCTTAGCTTAACAAAATAACATCCAAGCATTCCTAAAAACCACTATTACCATATGATATCAACAGAAGGAATGTTGTGCCCTATGACACTATGCTTCCTGTCACAGACCTCTTCAACTTGACCATCTACATCTGCATCAGCAGATAAGAAACACCATAAACCATGAAAACTAAACAATTAAACGAACATTAAAGGTCTTCACCCTTAAGATTGATAGCTAGATTTTCTTGAGCATCAACATTAAAGTTCCACTCCTTGAAAACAAACAAGCACGTGTTACTTGCAACCATAAAATTTGTGTGGATGCACACTCTTAGTTACAGAATTATAACCTACAAAGTGATTAGTTCAGTCATCTATAAAATAATTCAGGCCCACAAAGCATAATGATATGTAAATAAAATTAGAAGAAAATGTTCATAAATATTTTGTAAGTGATTATAATTTGCATTTACCCTCTCAACACATTTGATTTGGAAGGATACAAACTTGTCCTTGAGCTCCTTTGCTTCTTTACACAAGTCAGCCATATTCTAGTCCTTGGTCTTCCATACAGCCCCTAGATCTGTTCCACAAGGAATACCTAGGACAAAATAGTAATACAGCAGAATAAAAAGAACATGCAAAGATAATTTTTACAAATTAAAATAGGGACTACAATTAAGAGCTAAAAATTCAACACCATCCATCCATAATAAATGGAACTTCTGATATTTAGATGCATGTTTGTGTCTTATATGCATCTTTGAATCTATAATTACTGTGAACCAAAAAAGACATAAAAGATGAAATGCCCTTCTCCCTCTAAAATCTTCTCATATGCATATTCAGCATGTGATGACACCTAGGTTTGGCACAAATAAGTTTGATTTTTTATCTTATTTTTCAGTTTCTCAAATCTTCTCTTTTTGGCTTTTATTTTTTTTTTCACTTCTTCGTTTCACTGTACTTCTTTTTCCTCATTTTGCCTTAAACTTGCTTAGGGTAAAGTCACTTTTGCGTGCTCAACTTTGCTTTTTCTGTTTTCAACATTAAAACAAAAAAATATTAAAAGTAAGATGAACAGGTGTCACAAGATAAAAGTACCCAACCTGCATACAAATAAATTTAGAGTCTTTTTGCGCACGAATGTGTTTAAATCCTTTCTTAATAGCATACTTCGTTCCTAAAATGACAGCTTGAAATTCAGTAACATTATTTGTTATGATGCCCACTCTTCACGCAATCGATAGACCTATCAACACCTAATGTCAGATAAAGCTTCATTTATCAAAGGACATTATAACCTAAGAGTGCACCTAAAGCAACTTCATACAATACTTCCATCTTCGACCCATAGAATAGCTCCTACACCAACTTGTCCAGGATTCCCTTTTGAGGCACCATCATGCACAAGAATACAGGATTGATGTGAATAGACATAAAATCATTTTAATTTATATCACAATTAACTTAATCTACATATTATATCATCCCATACGATGTTTGCTTACAAAAAAAGATCAGGAATATCAACACACACACTGTAACACAGTTACAAGTAGAAAAGCTAGCATCAAGGTATGAAAATCCAAAAGTTTACACCACAATCCAATATAAGAAACCTGAATTTGTGAGATACAGATAAAATATTTTAATTCATCAACTTCTATTGAAATGATAGTAATTACCATAAAAAAGAAAAAAAAATCCAATGGATACATATTTTAATGAGTAATTAGAATAAAAATAGGTACTAGGGTTTTATGATAGCAGATACACACAAATAGACATTATTTAACAATGATAGCAGTTAAATCCAATAGTAGTACTCGAGGTGACATTGCCATGAAAAATGGTTAGTATCAATGATGTAAACTCACATAATTGGAAGAAACTACTTCAGGCCAAATAGAATTACCTACTTTTGAATATTTCTTTAAAGAATTTGTTGAAAATGAAAGTTGATCCACTAGCACCTCGTAAAATAGTAGACATAAGTGAGAAATTACTGCTAAAAACAATATAGTTATTTAATTAGTTGCCCAGGTAGAAAGGAAGTGGAAAAAGCAAATAAGCCAGTAAATATCATCCATGTTGTTTAAAAATTAAGATGCAATGGTACAATCCTAATATTACAAGTTATTTAGCTAATGAGATAATCACAACAAAAGTTTACTACTCCAGTTAAAAGAAGATTACTTCACAATAATTTTTAAAATGTTTATCTAGTTTCAAACTAATTAATACATGGGTAGAACAGGATAAACATATCAAGATTGGTATTTGACGGGACTGCAAGTTATTCATTTGAAGGAAAGTTCATAAATCCAATGTGTTCATAAAGTGTTGTGTATGTACACACATTTACTATGATTCTCAACTCACAAAAAAATTTGGTTCAATCATTTGATGCGATCTCTTAGGAGAATCTTTATTAAACATTTTTCCCTTCAAGGAAGATAGTTGCTGACCAAAACAAAACAAAAAAGAAACACAATCGATATAAAAGATAATTCTTTTATCATTCATTGGTTGCTTGAACTCCTAAAATAATCTATGTTGTTGAAGGAAAATACATAACCAAATGATTCAACATCATGCTCAATGAATAAATAGTTGGGAAATGCTAAAAACTCTGCAATATCATAGGCTATATGTCAAAAACATATGTACTTTAAAATTTTAATTATTAAAAAGAAAATATCAATGGAGGCAAAATTTCAAGCCAAGATGTAGGTCGGAAGGAAAGAATCTAGCCATTTGTTAGCAACTGCTCTTGAGCACTGAAAAATCAATATTCAACCTAGGAGATCAATCTTCTCAAGTTTCTTATTTCTTTTCCTGTAAGGAATGGATGAACTACGTTTAACCTAAAATGGGCAAGGAACAGGTTTGCCAAACACATCATCTTTAACATAACTGGCATTGATAAAATAGGCAGCATTCTTAAGCCCATGAAAGGGAAGGAACTCCTCAGCCTCTAAAGGCAAATCATACCCCTTGTATACACATGTAGAAGGATTAGACACCTATATCGGCAAAAGACATTCGCATTTAGCAGAAAAAAGATATAAACTAATAAGAATTCTATTAATATATATCTCTTAGATGTTTTACCTATATGCATTGCCAACGCAATAATTAAAGCCATATTTTATCCTGACTTAAGTCACAAAAACCCACACAAAAAAAGAAGAAAAAAAGCAATAGAAATCCCGTATGGAAATAGTTGCTAAAGATAAAAAGTAAACTCATGAAAGTATTAGCATCATAAATATTTCTCTTTCAAAAGAAAAAAGTCAAAAAAGGATTACAGATGATCCACTTATGCTTAGCAATCGCTTAAGCTCTTGTACATGCTATAATATCTCCCTTCTTAACAAAATAAAATGCATCTTTCTCTTCCTCCATTAAAGGTACAGAATTTCAATGTCATAACCTAACTCTATATATAGCAAAATTAGAGATGATGACCACAAAAACCCAATAACATAAAATGAAAAAATTGAAATAGTGACGAAGAGAAACTAAATAGGGAAGTTCAAGCAAGTTACTATATCTGAAAGAAAGAGAAGTGAGTGACTAAAGTATGAGAGAAAGAGAAATAAAAAGGGGGAGAAGTCTCTGCTAGTATTCAGCCACTTCCCTATTGATGTACAATTATCACCATGAGTGATTGAAGAGACAAGACACAAATATGAGGGCTTTGGCGGGAAAGGTGAAATGGAAAGGATAGATCCTAGGGCTGTTTGTCATTAGTTATATAGCTTACTTCCAAAATGGACCGATTCTAAAATTTTTTGGACTTGAACAAATCGCAATCGATTTTATTTTAATTTGATTTTTTATTTTTAATTTATTATTAATTTAATAAATTATAAAAGTATAATTTTATAATTTTTATTAGAATATAGGTGAGCAAAAGATCCATTTCTTTTGGTTACGTGACAAAGCCTATTTAGCTGGGTAAGTACAAATTTCTCATCCACTCTTAGTGAAACATCAAGATTTTTAATTCTCTTTTCGTGTGTAATAATTGGAATACGACAAAGTACTTAAGGCTTTTATTCTTTGTTTCAAAGCCAAATATAGAAATAAAAATCCTCTTAAGAATTTCAGTTATGATGAGTTTATGAAAAAAATGATGACAATGGTTACTTAGAGGCAACTATTCAAAGGGAATTAAGATATTATTGATTTTACAATATATACTAATAAGTGATAATTTAATAAAATTAATGATTAAAATTTTATATATTTCTTTTTATTATATTAATATAATAAATTATGAAGAAAGTCTATAATTTCTTTTTTTACAAATAACCATAAGTTTAATAGTGGATCCTTTTCAAGTTGAAAAGGTTAACGAAAAAATTTTGAATCCATCAGAAATGAAGAATATTCTCTTCACATTCCATTAATCCTTTAAACTAGACAAGTATATAGCCTCTTTTATGCTATCTAAGTAAAATTATGAATGGACAAATTGAACCAAACATCATATTTGTAACTAAGAGACATTACATTTTGAAGATACAAATTCTTTTGTTAACACTACCCAATGATCATGACCAACAGTGGCAGTGGCATCTTATCAGGCAAGCACCCAATGGAGGATGAAAAAGCTAATACATGTATTAGTACTGGTGACATGTTATAAAGTAAGCACCCAACACGATGGAAAAGCTAATATCTGTATTAGTGAATCTGTACTGTGGTGTTGTTTGCTCCTTAGGTAACTTGCTCTCATATCATGTGTATGCATTCTAATTTTTTGAAAATCCTTCTTTGCAGAAAATGGGGCTAAATGGTGGAATTCTTCTTTTTGAAAGAATGAAATAGCTATCCTTAAAACTTCATGTTCAATGATATGATGATGTGACCGAGGCATGTAAGAAGAGAACATCACTAGAATATGTGCCAAATTTGGTGGGGTCATTGCTCATGCAAATCTCTATTAGCTGGTACAATCTTCAACAATTTTATAAGGTCAAAAGACTTGAAGTCTCTCCCATAATACAAGCTCAAATCCAAGGGTGTTTTCCCATCTTGAAACATAGCAAGCAGATCACTATCAGATTCTAACTAAAATTTATCGAAAGATAGTCTACTTCAATTCTCTCTCGCCTTCACTAAGAGATAGCTTTTGAATGCAAAAACATTTTCAAATTTAGGTGAGAAAAGTAGTCGTGTCCTTGCTTCATGTTTTTGTAAATACACCTTGTCAACTTACGGCTAGCGAAACATATATTTGGAAAGAGGGTTTTCTCTTTTTTTATTACTATTATTTTTTCTTCTTTGGTTGAGGAAGGGATTATTAAAACGCAACAGATAGTGTATCTATGAATAAGAAAGAAGTATGATGACTATTATCTATCTCACATGTGCTAAATGGAGAGCATAGCTCAAACAGAAGATGAGTAGTAACCATTGGAGTTACCAGTGCTAAAGGAAGATAATAAATATGAATGAAATTATTGCTACAAACGAAATAATAAAATCATTACTACATAGATTTTATAAACTATGAAAGGATAGGAGAGCTTGGTATGTTTACAATTTTGCTTTGAAATGCCATTACCTTGTTTTTTCTAGTCTTATCTACGCTATTAATTAATAAGACTTTAGTTATATGCTTGTTTCTACTTTGTACAGCAGCATGCAATGGGGTCCATCCTTCTTGTAATAAGGAGGGGATAGAAGACTTACTGAGAATCAAAACTATATGAACTATAAAATCAAGAAAATTAAAAGGTCACTTACATTAGCAGCAACATTGACATCAACTTTGTATTTGATCAATAATTTCAAGGCCTGCATAGCACCAACTAGAACAGCATAATGAAGTGAACTAGCTCCATCCTTTTATCAAGATACATAAATAAAAGGAAGTACATTAGAAAAATCAGCTTAGAGAAAGGGATTTTGGAAGCTGGGATAGATTTATAATAATAAATAAAGTAACATTACTTGATCCTTGACATGTGGACTTGCACCTTTTCTTAAAAGATGACTTATTATAGCCTCTTTTTGCCAACAATTGCTTTATGAAGAGCTGTGAAACCATCCTATTTCACCATATTAAAGAGTAGACGATAATCCAAGTGAAAATAGCAAATATAACATCAGACATCAAGTTTCAATATAAAGAGAAATAACCTTATCAATCGCATCAATGTCAAGTCCGCTTTCAAGTAGGTTGTCCATGAAAGGAATCTCCCGTAATAGTGCAATAATCTGAAGTGCTTCCATTTTGCCTGAATATTAAAGTTGAAATTAATCAAAAGGCAAAAATGAGAATCCCTCAATTGCAAGAATATCTATGATTTATAAGGTTTTGAATGGCTGCAATGAATAGAAATAGTTTTGTTCATGTTCTTAGCGAGTATAAAAGACTAGAAGCAATAACAGGCTAAAAAATCCCATGTTGCATACTAAAAAAAGCTTTTATATGAACAATACACTCTTAAAAGTATTCTTACTGTTGATATCTTATCTACATCGGGAGTGCATTCTATTATAGAATTGCTCTTTCTTTTGGCCCCGAAAGCTACTCAATCTCTGCAATGATCAAAGAACACAAATACCTTGGGTTGATTTTTATCTAGGACAGAGTGAACAAAAGAGAGAAACAACTCAATGAATGCATAAAAAACTGGTTCGTCAAAACATGAACTAAAGATAAACAACTTAACAAATGAATTAAAGTTAGCAACATAGTTGTAATTATGAAGTGTAAGGTAGACAGTGCAGTTTGTTATAGATCTTAAACACACTTGGTCATGGCCAGAGGTAAGTTCTATGAAGATCAATAAAATAATTAAAATACTAATCCCTTACAAATTAAAGTAGAGGAATAAGTTGAGTATAGCAAACCCATAAATAGAAGGCTTCATAATCTTCTTTAAAGCAAAAAAAAAAAAAAAATCAATCTTTCTTTTCCATGTTAGATGGTGAACAATGAACCTTTCATTTTGAAATGATAAAATTCAAGTTAATATTCGTTTCATCATGCCAACGTCTATTAGAAAGATTAAAATGTGACATAAGAAAAGAATATAAGATATAAAAACCTTGTGCAAGCTCTTCCTCACACTGGTTTACGGTTCGCTCTTTGACACTAATGGCCATAGCGAAGCATCTATTCCTCATCTTCCTCCCAATCACTTTAGAGATCCATGTCATTTATTGCCTCTTCCTCATCTTCTTCATCATATTCACCACCACTTCCATCATCGAGATCTTCCAAAAATACCTCGTGGGTTTGCAAGGATGATACTCTATCTTTTGGCTCAACTACATAAGTCCTCACATTTGATTCCCTCCCGGTAACAAACAAACCTAATTTTTCTCTTTTTCAACCATCCAAAACTTTGCAAATATCATTGCCAAAACTCACAGGTGAACCAAGAACTATAACAATGGTTGTGGTCGAACAAGATAACAATTTGAGGAGAAAGCTGGTCTAATCCACATTTACCAACTCTCAAACTTTGAAGCCACTGATAGCATGCCCAAGCAAGTGCTAATATTAGCAGGATAAATAGCAATGAAGGTAGACCTCTATTGGGTTTCTTCCTGGTGCTTCTTGGGTCTAAAAAGTCAAAATGGGCTGATCTTAAGAATCTTAACGGGCCTTATTTCTAACTCAAAATCTTTCTTCTTTTCATATATTTGAATATGTGTATCTATAATTTAAATTAATGTGAAAACAAAATTTAAAAAATAAATAAAATATATTGTTGAAAAATAATAAGAATGAAAAACTTATTTATGTTAGCTATGAACTCCTATAACGTAGTGCATGAGATTGTTTGTGATATCAAATATGTATGGAAAATTTATAAATAATATAATGTAAAAAATAAAATATATCAAATAAAATAAGAAAAATTAAAATAAGAAAAAAAATTAAAATCTAATAAAATTCATAAAAATTCAAAGAAACTAAAAAATAATTAGAAAACATAAAAAATTTAAAATAATTTAAAATAATTCAACAACAATAAAATATTTTGTAAAGCAAATGACCTATTGGTGCAGTGATATAAGAGATTTATTAATGAGAAAATTTCATTTTTAGTCGTCCGTACAAGGGTATTTATGTAAATAACCAACATTAGTGATGCATTTATTTTTAATACTTTTTAGACACTTTGAGACAAAATTACCCTTTATAGAATATGTGCAACTACTTACTTGTCTAATTATAGAATATGAAAAGTTACACATCTCAAACGTCTCTCTTTCCCTCTCTCCTAATTTTGGCGCTAAACTTTAGCACTTACTCATTCAGCTCAGTCCTTTTCATTTGATATCTGTTGATTTCTTTACTTTCGTTGTAAACCAACCTTTGAAAAATATCCGCAAGCTACTAAATCACTAGAAAATCAATAAGGGTATAGTTTCAAACATATATGCTGCTCAAATTTCTCTAGGTTTGTTGCTTATCGAATACCCATGGATGAAATTCTCCCTTCATATTCGATTCATCAGTTTTTAATATTTTTTGAGTTTACTCTATGGGTTTGAAAGCTTCTCTAATAGTTTTTGAATCATTTTCTTTGAATTTGGTATTGGTTTTTGAATCTGCGATATTTGGGTATATCATTGTGTATTATTTTTCAATTTTCTTTTGATACATTAAAACCAAAAAATTTCTCTGGGTATACGTATAGGTATCGCATGTTTAGGTCTTCATTTTTTGGTTTGTTGGCTTCAATTTCTTGATTTAGGTGCATTTATGTGCAACAGTTCATTACATTCGTGACCTCTTAATAAGAATCATATCTAATTAATGAAATCGTAACATATTAGCTTAAATCATAACCTATTTTGGTAATCGTACTATTTTTTTTTAAGCAATCATACCTTGGTTGCTTAAATCATACCTTGTTTGCTTAAATCGTACCTTGTTTAAACAATCATATCATAATCTTGAAATTGTAAACTATTTTTTTTAAGAATTGTAAATTGTTTACATAATTTTTGACATGTCTTTCTTTTTTTTTTTTTTTTTTTTGTCAAATGCAGATGGCAAGTAGCTCTATTTCTCATAAGCCATATGTGACCCCCAAAGAGTCATGGAAAATGAGGAAGATAGTCAAGCACTGTGACAATGACATCATCCTCACTCTAAGGGAAATTTTGGATGACTTTCAGAAGGTGAAGTTTATAGGGACCTGCTTATGGCATTTCCTACATTTGCACACAGATTTTAACTTCTCTAAGATCATTGTCCATAATCTTCTACTTCGAAAGATTTAACAAAACTGCGAGGACGAAATATGGTTCAGACTTGGGCAAAATAAAGTTCTTTTCAGCAAAGTGAAATTCTGGCCAATCACTAGATTGAAGTTTGGCGAGCTACCGGACACAGACAATATTAAACCTAATCCATTTGGTATCCTAGCCAAATACTTTAAGAGGAGGGATAAGGCTAGTGCTAGTAGCCTTAAGACGAGGTTTCTACAAGGAGACTTTGAGGAGGAAGATGATAAACTGAAGTTGGGGTTGTTGTATTTGTTAAATGGGTTCATTAAAGGCCATGACGAGTGGCAGCAGGTCCTGACATGGCAGTTTCATTTGGTAGACAATTTAGAAGCTTTCAACAGCTTTTCATAGGGCACATGGGTCTACTGTAACTACTTGTTGCATTTCAAGAAGGTAGTTGCACATTAAATAATGCCACAATGTTTACAGCTTTGTATGGGCACTACATGTAAGGATTTTATTATTATTATTATTTTAAGTTTCATTGAATTTTATATTAATCAACTATAACTTCATTTTCCTTTTCCAAAGGTTTTTTCCTTCGAAGTGATTCCTACTACTAACATGTATGACGGTAGGTTGTTAGGATCTAACCTGCCATTACCAAGAATTTGTCGATGGAGGTTCCATCGCAGGCCCCATAATGGAGATTGCAAGAAGATCTTCATAAATAGTGTAAGTAATTTCGTGCCTTCCTTTTCCATTTCATGCATTCATTCCTTATTTTGTGCCTTCTATATCCATTTTTATACTTTCATTTTTTTATTTTGTGACTTCATTTATTCATTTTCATTTCATGACTTCATTTTTATTTCATGACTTTATTTTTATTTCATGCCTTAGTTTTTCAATTTCATGTCTACATTTTCATTTTGTGACTTAATTTTTCAATTCGTATCTTCATTATTAATTTCATACCTTAATTTTTCATTTTCATATCTTCATTATTAATTTCATACCTTTATTTTTATTTTGAGATGAGGGCTAAGCTAAATTTGGAGCCAACTACTACTAACTGCCAAGCCCCATACTATGTTGGGGTTGAAGACACTGTCGTGTCATTGCAATCTGTTGAGGCCAATGTGCCTGTTCCACAATCGATTTAGGATGACGAGACCATGGAGTCTCCCAATCAGAACAAGGCTACGAATTTGTCATCTTCTTTGCGCAAAACGTACGAGGCAAGGGAAAAGATTGCAGGTGAAGAAGAACGAATTGTTGATGAGTCAAAGCTGAACCTGAGGGAAAGGAATGTTGAGAGGGAGGCACCTGGCGCTGAAAAGATTGGAGGGAATCTAGATGTTTATCATCGCCTCGCTACTATGGAGGCGAAATTTGATCTTCCCGAGGTGAAGGTAAATCGCATGGATTCAGACAACAAAAGACGCCATTAGGAGCAAATGGTTATCCTGAAATCCATCCAAGTCTCTCTACAAGGATATGAATTTGGTGGTCAAGACATCTCGAGCTATGTCAAATCCAGTTCCCAATGAGGTAGTTATGTACATATGTCTTGTTACCAATCTATTTCAACTGTATTTTTTGTTTCTTATATTGTTAGTAATTGTATTTTTATTTCATATATTATTATTTTAAATGTGATGTTCTAATTCAGTACATTGTTTTTTAGGGTGTTGATGTAGACTCAACTGAAAAGGGTTTTGCTCTTGTAGGGCAATACCATGAAACACTGCAGGGCCAATGGAAGAAGTTCTCACTGCAGGCCATGCAATGATGATGTTAGGGCTCTTGTTGGGCTATATGATGAATTACCATCTATAGGGTCACCCAAGGGGAGTTCAGTGAGGGGCTTGGCTCTTGTCCTAGTTGAGGCCACCAATAATGTGATGCCGGTTGTCAAGACTCGTAAATGGTCAAGACAACTATGCAACCCATATGTCAACCTTAACACTAGACATAAGAAAGCCAAGTCCACTCACATGGTGAGTGCAAAGCTTAAAATCTCAGACAAGATCATCACTACATTCAACGAGTTTACGAAGGGCCAATCTTAGTAAGTAATTTACATATATGTTGTGTGCTATTCATTTGAATTTCATTTTTTGCACTTCTTTCTCACACTTGCTTTTTATTTCCTTTAGTCGTGACGTAGGTATTGGTCATTCAGTCAGCGTCGACTGGTTTAGAGTCTTAATTAACAATAATGAGTGGATCAATGACTCTGTAAGTTTTTAATTTTTTACACTAATTCATATGTTACTTAGAAATTATGTTTTCATTTTGTACCCTGATTCCTAGTTTTAATACCAAATTAAAATTCATATCTTCATTTCGTACCCTGATTCCTAGTTTTAACACCAAATTAGAATTCATATCTTCATTTCGTACCACGATTCTTAGTTTTGTAACCAAATTAGGATTTGTGTTTTCATTTCATACCCTTATTCCCTGATTTCATAACCAAATTATAATTCATGTCTTCATTTCATAACCAAATTATAATTCATATCTTCATTTCATAACCAAATTATAATTCATGTCTTCATTTTGTACCCAAATTATAATTCGTGTCTTCATTTCATACCCTTATTCCTTCATTTTGTATCCAAATTATAATTCATGTCTCAATTTCGCATATTGATTTAATATTTCATATCTTAATTATATTATCACTTTTCTTATGTCTTCACCAATGCATTGATACATATTTGCATATCCTTCGAAGAAGGCAAAGGGAGCTTCTTGAGTAATATGCACAAGATATCTGCATTTGTGATCCTTGGCTCTCTATAAGTTCATTGATCATTAAGATGATTTATCTGACTTCTTATTCAATTTGTTTGTTGACCTTGTTTTATTATTCAAATTTATAGATAGCATTTTATTATATTTATAACAAATATTAAAAGGATCCAGATGCTGATTGTCTTCCGCCACGCTTACTCTTTGAAGCGCATAAATGGGAAGAAGATTTCCTAGATCATGTGCGAGGGCAATTTTCAAGTGATTGTCCTACTTAATTTACTATAAATAAGGTAAATTATCTTCATTGGTTTTACTTTATTAAAATTTTTTTTTCAATATTATGAGTACTCAGTAATGAAATTTAAACAATATTTACTGTAGCTGGTCGTTCTATGCCAAGTTGGGGGATCTCAATGGCTCCTAGGCGTTATAGACTTAGCAAAATACTCTTTGCGTAATTTTGACTCCTTCCGTCAAGAGATACAAACTGAGGTGCGCATTCAATAGCAAAACCCATTCAAATTTATGCTAACCAATCATATGGCAAGTGGCAGCTATTTCATGCGAAAACCAGATGCTAAAATGTCGAATCTTTCATTTTCATGCACATTAAAGCCGAAGAACAAGGTCCCCTAACAAAGAAGAAGGTAAGTCTTTTTTTCAAGTTTGTGTTATTATCTAAAAATTTTTGTTAAATGTCTTTTTTTAATTTTAATTATGTTTATTTTTTAAAAGTGGCAATTATTATCCTCACATGCTATATATTATGAAACATTTACTACTTAAGAAGTATTTAAAATACACTGACAAGGATATTTTAGAGATTAGAAATCACATGGTAATATATGTATTTGCCAACTCGACTGTAGATAATAATCATTGATTTTTTTATTTTACAAAATATATTTATTTTGTATATATATTTGAAAATTGTATATAACATTGTTTTAATTCATTAGAAATTATACAATGTATTTATTTTGTATATACATTTGAAAATTTTATATAACATTTTTTTGGCCAATAAAAATTATACAATGTATTTATTTTGTATATACATTTAAAAATTGTATATAACATTTTCTTTTTATCAATAGAAATGATATTTACATAAACAATGTATAAGATGTACTAATCATGTTATGAATTTTGGTCACGTATTCATTGAGTATGTAGGATTTACTAATAAAGTTACGAATTTTAGTCACGACTCCATTATAAGTTTGCCAAATTATCAATCAAGTTACGAATTTTAGTCATGATTTCATTATAATTGTGTAGGATTTACTAATCAAGTTACGGATTTTAGTCACGATTTTATTATATAAGTTTGCACAATTTACTTATCAAGTTACGAATTTTAGTCACGTATTCATTATGAGTGTGCATGATTTACTAATCAAGTTATGAATATTAGTCACGATTTCATTGTAAGTGTGCATGATTTTCCTAATGAGTTATGAATTTATTGTACGAAAATAAGGTACACTCACATTATGATGATCATACAATTTATAAAATATGAGATAATTTATTATACGATTTGCTAATCAAGTTATGATTTGTGATGAAAACATTTTCAAAGTGTCAGTTGATCTACATGTAACAATTAAGGCCATATAAAATTTAAAATCTGAATCTGTAGTGATATAGAAGTTAAAAATCAACAATATCATCAAAATATTATGATTTATCATAAGTCAATTGTACAATCATCTAATAAAGTTGAATTGAGAGGCATTTGACAAGTTTGTGAATTATGACCAACTCCACCATAATTAGGCATTTACAATGCAATTGATCAGGCATATTTGACGCTTCAGAGTGGCTTATTCCATCAAAATACTGTGAATTCAAGCATGTTAATCGATTGTGTCCATATTGATCGCATCTAAAAAAATTTTTTTGGCACGTCCTATCCCCACCAGAGGATATTCTCTACTTTTCTGGATGCCCTAGTGACTCAACATTATTTGGTAGTAATATCATAACTGTGCTGACTTTTTTAGATACATTCCAATCAAACTTGTCACCAATTGGATATACCAGCTCAGCATATGTTGCTATTAATTGATCTTGTTTGTAGTAGTTAGAGCAAAGAGTTATGAAATCAATATTACGTTCCCTGTAAAAAGTATATAATTTATGAAGTTGATGCAAAAAGTAACAATGAATAATGAAATTAACAAAACCATCAATATCACCTGAAGCTGCTAGTGCATGTGGACATGGCAACAGATCAACTTGAAACTCATTACAAGTGCAAATACATTTGATAAGGTTCACAACTGCCTTTTTACCCTTGTGCTTAACCAAAAATATGTTCCGATCAACATTGAAAGTCGTCATTGTAATAGAACTTTTTGTCTCTCAGTCATCAATGAGTGAACTCATTCTGTGAGTTATGACCTCCAAGCCTTAGCTTTTTTGAGTTGATCATAAAACCAACGTTGCATCATATCTTGAATGAATTCTAATAAAGCCATAATCGGCAACTCAAGAGCAAATCAAAGACACAAATTCAAGCTTTCGGCAATGTTAATGGTCATGAGTTGATATCGTCTCCGAGGGCAATGCACACGTGATCATTTTTTTGGATCTTCTTTCATGATATATCCGAAAGATTTAGGATGATTTGCTTGTAACTCAGTCATTAATTTATTAAATTCAGAATCTCGATGTGCCTTAGCCGTACTATAAAATATCTTAGATACATCTTCTCTCTTATATTTATTTTTTATATTTTAAGCCATATGTCAAGACCATAAACCATGACAATAATTGGGAAAGAGCTTTGCGATGACCTTTGCAATACTGGCATGATGATCTAATATAATAATCAAGTCTTTAACTAAACCAAATGCTTCTTTTAGGTGCCCTAAGAGCCATTCTCATGCTTTATAGTTCTCCAAATCACCACAACCGAAGGCTACTGGATATATCTGTTCATTCCCATCTTTGCACGCCACTATAAGCATGAGACCGTGGAACCTCCCTTTTTGGTGATCGAGCAGCATCGATAGCAATGATCAGACTAATTATTGAATGAAACCCCCTTAATGATTATCCAAGAGCCACAAATAAATACTTAAATCGATTAGTTTCATCTTCGATACATATGTGAGCCCTAGTTTCCGGATTAATAGTTTGTAACACGGAACATATTCTGTAGCAATTTGTATATTTAGGCACGGAATAGTTTCCAGGATGATCCATATCGTTTACCACGGAATTATTTTCATGGCAATCCATATCTTTGACTGACATTGATTTCTGTGGCCATGGAAGATATTTCGTGGCAATAGGTTACTTTTGCCACGGAATGTCTTCCGTGGCAATTGGTTACGTTTGCCACGGAATGTCTTCCGTGGCAATTGGTTACTTTTGCCACGAAATATCTTCCGTGGCAATAGGTTTCTTTTGCCACGGAATATCTTCTGTGGCAATAGTTTTCTTTTGCCATAGAATATCTTCTGTGACAATTAATCTCTTATTACTACGGCAGAAATGTGTGGTAATTGATCCATAGTTGCAACGGAAGAAATCCATGATAATATTTTTTCCACAAAATTTTTAACTAATAAATTTATTGAATTTTATTTTATTTAATAATCAAATAAATAAATAATTTTTTATGTAGTTTAATTCGTATCAAAATATATATTCAATATGATTCACAAAAATCAATAGATACATATTTTTATAAATTAATTAAATTAATAAATACATATTTTCATAAAATAAAATTGATAAAACAAATAAAAGCATGTAAAAGTCACAGTAACAGTGAAATTATCATATATAATGTTAAATACAAAACATGTTTAAATTAAATATTCAATTGTACTGATTAATGAAATTTTTTTAAAAAAATCTAATCATCCTCTATAAGATCAACGCCATCACCATCACCATCACCATCACCATCACCATCATCATCGTCATCACCAATGCCATCATCATCAACTAGACTGGAGGAAGCAACCCGCTGACCTAAAGTACCTTGCTGCAAACTAATTTGTCTAACAAGTCTATTTAGAAGCTTCTTCGTCGAGGCCATTGCTTTTCTGAGTTTATTTTCTCTTCGATCTCTTATTTCCATTTGTCTTTTCATCTCTTCTCTTAAATCTCTTTGTTGTGTCTCCATCAGATCACGTTCTTTCTATAGTCGTTCTTCCATCTCTTTTTCCCTCGCATCTCTCACAGCATGTTCTCTTTGCAATTTATCTTAATCTCTACACGTTCTCTTGCCAGTCGTTCTTCCATTTCTTCACGTTCTTTATCTAATTGTCCTTGCATATCTTGAAAATGAAACATCATTTGTTGCTTCATAAGACTAGATGGGGCATGTGAAGATTGAGAACCAAAGTTTGATGCTTCATAAAAGGCTACCTCTGATCCAAATCCAAATGCCCTACCTCTCTTATTCTTTTCACCTGCAACTTTAAAAAAGATGGTGGAATCATCAACAGATGATCCTAAGGTGATGGTATCCTCTCTCAATTTCTTATCACTAGCCTACACATAATTAATTGAAAAAAATATTAAAGTAAGAAAAAAAAACTCTTATGTATCAATAAAATCACAAACAGTAAATTAATTAATCAAAATGCATTGAAAATTTTTTAAAACCCAAGGAAAAAAATTATTAACAAAAATTAAGAAATCTAAATAAAAAAATTTTAAAAAAAAGTGAAAAAAATTTAACTCAAATACTCGGCATATGTGGTTGTTCCATCTAATGAACTAGTAGCACGTATCATATTTAACACCACTACATACAACTAATAGTAAGGTCACAATATATGCATAAAATATTGTGATATCTACAATAAGAAAATAATTTGGCCTAATTTAATAAGAAGATGACCTATAAAAGTGATGCTGCTTGTTGCCAACAAAAATAATGGAGTGGTGTTAAACTTATAAGGTATGCTTCTAAAAAATACAATAAACAAACTGACAAGAAAATGCAACAGAGAAAGTATATCCTAATGACAACAAAAAGTAGAAAAATATAAGCATTCATTTGTAAAGTAACAAAAAAGGCCTCAAGTAGATCAATATAAGGTAGTTTCTTATCAAATAATTTAAACACAACATGAAGACATACATCCTCCATACAAAAAGCTAAAACCAAAAATTGTTATTTTGATAACCAACCCAAAACCTCAATAGAAACAAAAAAAAAAACATTAATTAATTTATTCCATTCAACACATAATTAACTAAAGTCAAATATATTCTACTTTAACTACTCACATAAATTCGTGCAACTCTTTCTGTGACCCATGTACCAGTCTCTTCATTATGATTTAACTTTTAAAACAGTTCTGGCATGCTAGGATCCTTCCCAAGCTCCTTAGCCTAACAGTTAACAAATGAAAAATAAAAATCTGTCAAGTGTAACTAAATATATGATAATGACATGAAAATAATTAATTAAATTGAAAAATTACCATTCATCTTTTATGCTCAAAAATGGAAATAGAACCTCCTCGATGCACAATGGCTTCACTAGGAGATCGATTGTTTTTATTCCTTTATGATGCAGCTTGAAAGGCCAGGTCCATCGTCCACGTAGCAAACAATGTTTCTCGAATAGATGGTTGCATCCACATTCCCATTGACTTCTTAGTTCGGATTGATGCAAGACTCGATTAGAGGACCTTTACAGATTTAGACCACCATATCTGTCTAACTACACCATTCATAAGGGGATCCGATCTACATTTTTTCTACAACAATATTGACCTCAAATTAGTTAGTTAAGCATGTAAACTAACTATAACTATAAGAAAATTAATTTTGTAAATTGAACAACATGTTATAATATGACTTGAAATTCGACCTATCATAAATCTTGAACGTCAGTTAGAACTTCATGCCATCTAGTCCATGGCTAATCAAATTTTGACTTGATGATTCTAGAAATAATAGCAACTGTCCTAGATGTAGGCAATAACCTATAAAAAATAATTAAAAATATAAAATGTATCATATAAGAATTAGAACACAATACGCAATTCTAAGATAAGCACAGCATAATAAAAAAAAAATAAGTTATCATACTATTTTCCCAAGGGCTGAATATATAGCCTACTGTCTCCTACTGCACACGCTAGCTCAGTCGATGGTGTGTGAACTACAGCATCTTCGGGTGATGGCGTATGGTCAGATGATGATGGTCGAGATGATGGTGTATGACATGCAAGTAATGGTGTATGAACTAGAAGCGATGGAGTATCAACCAAAGAAGACATTCTATGACCTGGGAATGATGCCGCATCAACTAAATGTGATTGTGTCTGAGCAAAAGGTGATGATACTTGTGCTGTAGAAGATGTGTCCAATGTGTAGGACCATCTGCCCTTACCTCTAACACCACAAGAACCACGACCCCCTCTTTTTGACATCTATGAATAACAAAGTATGTTTAGTGAGAAAATTATAAAATGAGCATAAATCTAATTTGTAACGTATTCAATCATAGACCTTTATAATCAATCACCATCAACAATGTCAATCACAGAAGTTTCGTCTTCACTATCAGACTCCTCACTGTTAAATGATACTTCTTCTTCATCTACCAATTAAACTGGATCTTCCTCAACTTGAATCTCTTGATCTTGATAATTGATATCTCTCGACCTTGATAATTGATATCTCTCAAATTATTTATGATCTGATCGTCGAAAGAGATAAGATGTAATTATTGCATCATATCATCTTGGAATGGATCATTCAGAGATTCAATTCGATTTCTTGCTTTAGTTTTGATGACCACACTCTAGTCTTTATTTTATGGAGTGGTATTAGAATACAGTGTAAAATATATTCTGCTTGATATGTAAAAATAAATGTATCTTTTCCTTTATATCTCTTATTGGTTTTAATATCAATGGTCCCATACTTGGGGCGGATCCTTATACCCATATTAGAAGGCTCAAACCATCTATAATTGAATAATGTTAGTTGTTTCACAAGCATACCAGGATACTCGATCTCTATAATTTCTTCAATGATTCCATGGTACATAAAGTCTATACTTGTCAAAGCTACTCCAGAGTTGTTTGAACTTTAATTATTAGTCCAAGTGGAAGTATGAAAACAGTAACCATTGACAGAGTGAATTGGATAAGTGTTGACCTTATTTATAGGTCCCCATGCTAAATCATGCAAAAATGTATCATTCATCCCATTGATAGGATTGTGCACCTAATAACATATCGATAGAAACAAAACTTTGTCAACATAAATGCTATTGAAAGTTACATTATTTCATAATTGCAATGAGAATTACCATGAAATTACTTACGTATTCCTTGAACCAATCAACAAAGTCTGATTGTATACGTTTTGTTATATCGACTTCGCGTAGATTCGGTAAGGATGTGGTTAATGTCTGAATGAATATTCTGCAAGGATAAATAGCATACGTGTCAAATTATATCTAATACAATTGATGTAAAATGTTACCAATATACACAACAGAGCTTACTTCACAAAGAGTTTAACTTTAGGACAATTCATAAGCACGTATTTGCTTATCTCAAATGTTTCCTCTTGTGTAAAATAATGAGCCTTACACAACCCCTCAATTCGGCCAACATAATTGAAGATAGATAGTTGAGGATGCCACCATTATCATTTCATGGCACTCTTTGATTTCTAGCTTGGACATATGCCTCAAAGTAGTGAGAACAAAAAGATGATGTCTTCTTTAATATGTAAGCTTCACAGATGGAACCTTCCACATGAGCTTTATTCTTAACCTTCTTTTTCAGATTGTGTAAAAATCTACAAAATAACATTTTCACATGCATTGGGACAATCACATAAGCTCAATCCATTTAAATGTAAATAAAATTTCAACAAAATAATTCATATCTCTCAAATGGATACATCCATCTGTATTGTACTGGTCTTTCAACTCGCGCTTAATACACTAAGTGCACAGGCAAGTGTTCCATGACAACAAAAAATGCAGGAGGAAATATATTTTTCAACTTACATAAAATTACGACAATATTATTGTCCATCACATCTAAGTTATTCTCCTCCAATTTTGGACAACATAAATCTCAAAAGAATAGACTTAATTCAATGATAGCTTCCCAAATAGGCGTAGGTAGGCAACTAAATGCAATTGGCAATAATCTCTTCATCACCACATGACAATCATGGCTTTTCATATGTTGTAATGTACATGTTCGAATGTTAACACATCTGCCCAAGTTTGATGCATATCCATCAGGAAGTTTCAACTCTTTTATCCACTCACATATAGCCCTCTTCTGGTCCATATCTAGTGTATACTGAGCTTTTGGTTTTATGAAGCTTCCATTACCTCTATCTTTAAGATGCAAGTCATTTCGATGACAATATAAAGGTAGATCTAACCTTGCCTTGACATTGTCCTTAGTTTTTCCATTAATGTCCATCACAGTATGAAAAACATTCTTGAAAACATTGGCTTTGGTATGCATGACATCTATATTATAAGGCTTTAATAAATCATGCCAATATAGTAAATCCCAAAAGATGCTGCATTTAGTGAAATTGTGCAACTCTCTATAGCCATGTGTTCAGTGCTGGCCTCCCGTGTCAATTATTTTAGGAAACTGCATAGCTACATGATATAGTTTTGCATTAGAGAGTCTCATTGGTGGTTCACCCTGTTCAGTTCGACTCTTGATAAAATTCTTTTTGTTTCATCTAAATGGGTGGGCCATTGGGAGGAATTGTCGATGACAATCAAAATAACATATCTTTCGACCATGTTTCAAGTAAAAAGCTTTTGATCATACAAACTAGACAACCTAATCGACTTGCTCTTTGCCAGCCCGATAACATATCTTATGCAGGGAAGTCATTTATAGTCCATAATAGTGCAGCTTTCATACAAAAGTTTTGCTTTAGTGAGATATGATAAGTTTCCACACCATAATCCCATGATAGTTTCAAATCTTCAATTAAGGGCTGTAAAAACACATCTATTAGGGCCTTCGAATTGTTTGGATTAGGAATGATTGCTGTTAAAAACATATATTCTCTGTTCATGCACATCCTTGGTAGAAGATTATATAGGGTTAGAATGACAGACCAACATGAATATATGTTGAAGGTCATATTAAAAGGACTGAAGCCATCAGAACATAATCCTAATCGTACATTCCTTGGTTCTGATGCAAACTCCAGATGAGTAAAATCAAAATACTTCCAAGCTTTCCCATTTGAGGGGTGTGCAAATATTTCGTCTTCGCGTTTATTCTCATGATACCATCTTATATACTCTGCAGTAGCATTTGAAGTAAATAATCTTTGCAACCGTGGAACTATCGGTAAATAGTACCACATTTGTTTCTTTGCTACATTCTTACTTCGATTCTTTACTCTTCGTCGATTTCGAAAATGACCTTGACCACAAAATCTACATTCTTATTTTACAGCACTGTCACCATAATATGACATGCAACTAGCAGGACAACAATCAATTTTCTTGTAACCACATCCAAGCTAAGAGATCAATTTTTTAGTCTGATAGAAATAATCTGGCATCTTATTACTTGTTGGTAGTACTTCTTTAAATAGGGTGATTATTCATTGATGCATGCCATAGTTACATTATAATCAAATTGGATACTCATCAATCTCACAAAAACTGATAAGACTGAGTGGCTCTGACATCGGGCGACTTGGCAGCATTTAACATATCGTAAAATTTTGATGACTCCGAATTCAGTAATTCTAGCTCGACATTCAGAACAAAGGATGGCCCCGCAGCATGCATGACCATTTTTTCATAACTGTTGATTTCCTCATGGACTGAAGTAGGTTCATAATGACTTGGAACGAATGGAGTAGGAGCCTTACCGTGGTTATGCCAACGGTAATAGTCAGGTTGAAAACCTTTTCTATACATATGTAGTCTTACTATATTTGGCTCGTAAAAGCGTAGATACTTACATTTCGCACAAGGACACCTGATTAATCGATTTGCTTGGTACACAAGCAGCTTGACATGCAACTAATATAAATTCTTTAACCCCCAACATAAATTCCTGGGACAAATCATTCGTCAAAGTTCTCCTATTATACATCTAGTGACGATGCTCAGGAATTTTCATCTAAAAAAAGTCAGATCAAAAAACCAATCATCCCATTCTTAATAAACTATTGATATAAGTAAAACATTAGTTTTTTTTTTTAAAGAAAAACTGATGATATTAATAAGATGAACATGTATTGCTTCTATCTCATTATCAAATTGGCTTTTCACCATAACAAGTTCAAACGAGCAACTAGTTCATAAATATTTCAACAGCACTTGAAATAGACTCCTTTTCATGAACAATCTGAATTAAGGACTATTGAAAAGGTAATTAGATAAAGTTAACCCTTGCATGAGTTCTAAAGAGACACTTAAAGTGGATTATGAAAGGCAATGCAAGAAAAACTTGCATGCATAATTGAAATAACCATTTTCTGAATAACTATATCAATTTTGATAAAATTAACCAGTAAAAAGTTAACTTTTTTAAAGTAATTATTTTATCCTATATTAGAGATATATAAACTGCACAAATATTATATTATCTAAATAAATAAATATTTATGTTAATTAACTACATCATGAAAATCAAGTGACATTAAATACATGTGAAAATATAAATTAAAAGTCAAACATTATTCATTTCAATTTAGTTAATACACTTGAAAGTTGTAACTGATACAATAAACTTTAGCTACTGACTATAGGTTCATCAATTGATATCCCATTCTTATATAAATAATGTTATTTGTTGTAATTAAAAAGTAAAATTATTTATAAATTATTTGTAATTAATAAAATAATATTAACATACTTTAATAAATGAATAAAAAAGTTAGTAACATCTTACTATCAGTTACGCGAGCAATCAAGTGATATTTTAAGACAGATTGCTCTTGTTTTATGATGCAATGAAGAGTTTTGTCACGTGGCCCAAGCTGAAAAAGAGAAACCAATTAAGATACAAGTGATGAAATCCTTATATTTTTTATCACATACAAATTTTATAGAATAAAATATATTTAATTTTATAAATACATATTTACTTAATAAAATAATAGTAAAATTAGTAACTATTTATAATAAATAACAATGACTAGTTTTTATAATTTAAACACTTTGTTTTCATTTTATTAACCATTAAAAAATGATTAAAAATTATATAATATGATTTATATTATATTGCCAAATAAATATATTTGTAATAAAATATTTTAAAATTAATTAATTAAATGAACTTATTTTATATTATTAAATATTTTATTTTAATTAAATTTGAAATAAAAAATATGTTGGCAATAAAATTCTGAAAATATATATGTTGAACGAATTTTGCTGAATAACGTATCTTTATTTTTGAATATTTTCAATTAATTAATAGATTAATAGCAAAACTAATCAATGTTTTTAACAAATAATTGTGATTTCATTTTTATTTTCAACCATGTTTTTCTCTATTTAATTAACTGAAAAAAAAAGTGCTTTTTTTTTCATAGGATTGAGATTTTTTGAAAATTTTAATTAAATATTTGAAAAAATAATTTTTAATTAAATAATTTTATTTAAATTTATTTCTTCTTTAACTAGATTGCATTCACTTAGAATCATACTGGCATCAAGAGTCCGAGGGGACTTTGGCAGGTTGACCCACTTTCCTCTTTGCCTTATGTTTTGGTATGGATGTATGGCCCTTTTCTTCTATCTTTTGTTTGTGTCCGGTCCATTGTGTGTGTTTTTTCTTAAGCAACTGGTCATTAGTAGAAGAGGATAAAGATGCAGGCTGCTCTTTATTATTAGAAAAGCAAGGCTAATGTAGCTACTAAGCTATTTCTTTGAAAAGCTCTTACTGAGATGGGAAATTGCCCGATAAAGCTGCTAGTACAAGGTGAACTCATATTGGCTAAAGTAAAAGAAAAGGAAATGGAAGAGAGATTCAGCATGTTGCTCACTAAACCTCCATAATTAATATCTAACAAGTGGAATCTTATGTCAGTTATATAAAACACTAACACATACAAAAAAGGATGAAACAGCCACTCCATGGCTTAACATCGATGGAATGTTACCTTTAATTCCTTTTATGTTCGATAGAAAGGAGGAATCCTGTTTAGTTTATGGATAGCTATGTCGAAATGAGGCATGAAGAAAGACTACATGAGGAACTTTGTTAATTTTCTAATTGGTGCACCAAGGAGTAGAGAAAGATCTAAGATACATGAAAAATGGACAATACCTAGTACTGGATAGTTGAAAGAGAGTGTGGATGCTACAACGTTTGCCAACTTTGATAGGTATAGCATTGCGAGCAAATAAAGCAGAAAAGAGCTTACCGTTTCTTGCTATTACAGTGGCGAACTTGTTGTAGTCAGTCTTAAAGGGAGAACCTTATTTTTTCACGATTTAAATATGGTAGGCATGGCACTGGTAATCAAAGATGAGCAGGGTGCTTTTGTCAAAAGTATAGGTGAAGACCACGAAAAGGAATATGAAGGTAAAGGAAGCATAGAGCTTATCGTCTCTTTCTGTTATAGTGACGAGCTTGCTGTAATCAATTCTTACAGAAAGCCACATGTTTCACGACTTAAATCTGGTAAGCATGGCACTAGTAATTAGAGATGAGCAGGGTTCTTTTGTCAAAAGTGTAGTTTAAGTCCATGGAAGGGAATGTGAAGCCAAAGGAAGCAGAGAGCTCACTATTTCTTTCTATTACTGTGGAGAGCTTGTTATAGTCGCTCCTAAAGGGAGAGCCTTGCTTTTTGATGACTTAAATCTAGTAAGCATGGCACTGGTAATCAAAGATGACCACGGTGCTTTTGTCAAAAGTTTCGTGGTAATATATAAGTCCATAGAAGGGAATATGAAGCCAAAGAAGCAGAGGCCTAGGTAGTTAGAGAAGCTTTAAAATTTTCACTGCAAAGTCAATTTAGAGAAATAAATTTTCAGTCAGGTTCGAGGTGGTGCTTATCTACTTAACTTTAAGCATATCGGGTGGGCAAAATCCAAGTTTATCTTCTCAAAATCTAGTGATAATTCACCAAATGCTTAGATTTGATCTTCCCGTAAAGACTAAGTAGCAAGAAAAGTGGAGAAATTGCAGAGAAATAGAAATAACAGAGAGCAGAAAGATTGCAGACATTGAAGGAAGAAAAGGGTATACGACGATAAAAAGGATAACTAGGTTAGCGTTAGGTTTTTAAGTAAGTATTTATACTACATCAAAACGACGTCGTTTTGATGTAGTATTTTGTTTTTTAATTTATTCATTTTAATTAAATCATTAAATCATTATATGTATTAATTGAAATTTAAATTAATCAATATTAATTAGATTAATAATTATAATTTATATTAACAAGCAATTATTTATCAATTGTTGCCTAATCATACATATTTTTCACTAAACAATGCAATTAGAAACAAGTATTTATTTCAAAATTGATAGCTAATCATAGTTATATGTACCAATGTTTCAATCCTAAATTATTTATAACTTTCAAGTTGTTTAATTACAACTCATGGCTCATCATTATAATTGGTACTTATATTTATTAAACAAATTAATATATTATATATTTTACAATTTATTATAATTAATATAATATAATTCACTATATGATATCTAATATATTATGAAAATACAAGATAATTAAATTCATGATTTTAAATTGGGTTATATATACCAATCATGATGTATATATATATATAGAGGAAAATTCTTTTTTAATCACCCGTATAAGGATATTTACGTAAATAACTAACATTAATAATGTATTTGTTTTTAACACTTTTTAGACACTTTGAGACAAAATTATCCTTCACAGTAGATGTACAACTACTTACTTGTCCAACTACAGAATATGAAAAGTCAAACATCTCAAACGTCTCTATTTCCCTCTCTCCTAATTCTGGCGCTAAGCTTTACCACTTAGCTCATTCAGTTTCAGCTCTCTTCATTCGGTGTCTGTTGATTTCTTTGCTTTCGTTGTAAACCAACCTTTCCTCAATAATATCCGCAAGCTACTGAATCACTAAAAAATCAATAGAGGTATGATTTCAAGCATCTATTCTACTCAAATTTCTGTGGGTTTTTTGCTTATTGAATACCCACGGATGAAATCCTTCCCTCATATTTGATTCAACGATTTTTTAATTTTTTTGAGTTTACTCTATGGGTTTGAAAGCTTCTCCAATAGTTTTTGAATCATTTTCTTTTGATTTTGTATTGGTTTTGGAATCTACTATGTTTGGGTATATCGCGGTGTATTATTTTTCATTTTTCTTTTGATACATTGAAACCCAAAAATTTCTCTGGGTATATGTATATAGGTATCGCATGCTTAGGTCTTCATTTTCTGGTTTGTTGGCTCCAATATTTCTTGGCTTAGGTGCATCTATATGTAACGGTTCATCGCATTCATGACCTCATAATAATGATCGTATCTATTTAATGAAATTGTAACCTATTTTGGTAATGGAACTATTTTTTTATGCAATGGTACTGTGATTGCATAACTCGTACCTTGCTTGCTGAAATCGTATCGTATTTGTTTTCAATCGTAACTTGTTTGCTTCAATCGTACCTTTTTTGTTTTCAATCGTACCTTTTTTGTTTTCAATCGTTACTTGTTTGCTTAAATCGTACCTTATATGTTTGAAATCGTAACTTATTTGCTTAAATCATACCTTGTTTAAAACAATCATACCATAATTAGTGAATGAAAAATCGATTTTTTGACCCTTTTTTTTGGATCAAATGCAGATGGCAAGTAGCCCTGTTTCTCAGAAGCCATATGTGACCCCCAAAGAGTCATGGAAGACTGGAAAGATACTGAAGCACTGTGACAATGATGTCATCCCCACTCTAAGGACAATTTTGGATGACTCTGAGAAGGAGAAATTCAGAGGGACCTGCTTAGGGCATTTCCTACATTTGCACGCTGATTTTAACTTCTCAGGGATTATTGTCCATAATCTGCTACTTCGGGAGATTCAGCAGAACCGCGAGGACGAAATGTGGTTAAGACTTGGGCAGAATGAAGTTTGTTTCAGCAAAGTGGAATTCTGCCTAATCACTGGATTGAAGTTTGGTGAGCTACCGGATACAGAGAATATTGAAGCTACTCCATCTGGTATCCTAGCCAAAATACTTCGGGGGGAGGGATAAGGTTAGTGGTAGTAGCATCAAGACGAGGTTACTACAAGGAGAGTTTGAGGACGAAGATGATAAACTAAAGCTGGAGTTATTGTATTTGCTGAACGGGTTCATCAAAGGCCACGACGAGCGGCAGCAGGTCCCTACATGGCAGTTTCATTTAGTAAACAATTTAGAGGCTTTCAATGGCTTTCCATGGGGCACCTGGGTCTACTGCAACTCCATATTGCATTTCAAAAAGGCAGTTGCAAATCGAATCAGGGATGCTGATGGGGTGAGCTATAATGCTTACGGCTTCGTATGGGCATTACATATAAGGATTTTGTTTGAAATTTTTTATTTTATTTTTTTAAAGTTTCATTAAATTTTATATTAATCAATTATAACTTCATTTTAATTTTTTTTCACAGGTTTTTGCCTTTGAAGTGATTCTTGCCACCAACATGCATGGCATGAGGTTGTCAGGATCCGACTTGCCATTGCCAAAAATTTGTCGATGGAGGTTCCATCGCAGGCCCCATAATGGAGATTGCAAGAAAATCTTCACAAACAGTGTAAGTAATTTCGTGTCATCTTCTCCATTTCGTACCTTCTATTTCGTGCCTTCTTTCTCTATCTCGTACATTCTTTCTAAATTTCGTGCCTTCTTTCTCTACTTCGTGCATTCTTTCTAAATTTTGTACCTTATTTCTCTACTTCGTGCCTTCCATCTAAATTTTGTATCTTATTTCTCTACTTCGTGCCTTCATTCAGCCATTTCGTGCCTTACTTTTTCAATTTCGTGCCCTCTTTCTCTAATTTCTTATCTTCAAAAATTTTTTATGTTATGCCTTAATGTTTCATTTTCGTATATTCATTCTTAATTTCGTAACTTTATTTGTATTTTCAGATGGGGGCAAAGCTAAATTTGAAGTCAACTACTGCCAAGCGTCAAGCCCCATACTATGTTGGGGTTGAAGACAGTGTTGTGCCTGCCCAACGATCGATTCGGGATGACGAAATCGTAGAGTCTCCCAATCGAAACAGGGCTACAAATTCGTCTTCTTCTTTGCGTAAAACTTTCAAGGTAAGGGAGAGGATCCCTACTCAAGAAGAACGAATAGTCGACGAGTCAGAGCCGGACCTGAGGGAAAGCGATGTTGAGCGGGAGGCACCTGGTGCTGAAAGGGTTGAACGGGATCCAGATGTTTACCATCATCTTGTTGCTATGGAGTCGAAATTGGAACTTCTCGAGGCGAGGGTAAATCGTATGGACTCAAACAACGAAAGACGCCATTAGGAGCAAATGGCGATCCTGAAATCCATCCAAATATCTCTACAAGGATATGGATTTGGTGACCGAGACCTGTCTCCACCTATGTCAAATCCAATTCCCAATGAGGTAGTTCTCTAATCTATTTCAACTGTATTTTTTGTTTCGTGTATTACTAATGATATTTTTCTTTCTTTAGAACATTATTAAATGTATGTATTAAATATGACTTTCTAATTCAGTACATTGCTTGTTTTTTTTAGGGTGTTATGGCAGACTCAGCCCAAGAGGGTTTGGCTCCTGCAGGGCAATGCCACGAAACAGAAGCCACTGCAGGGCCAATGGAAGAAGTTGTCACTGCATTCCTATGCAGTGACAACTTCGGGACTCCTGCTGTGGTAGATAAAGAATTGCCATCTACAGAGTCACCCAAGAGGACGGCAGCGAGGGACTTGGCTCTTGTCCCAGTTGAGGCCACCGCCAATGTGATGCCGGTTGTTAGGACTCGTAAACGGTCAAGACAACTGTGCAATCCATATGTTGAGCTTAATACTAGGCATAAGAAAGCCAAGTCCACTCACATGGTCAGTGCGAAGTTGAAAATATCAGATAAGATCATCGCTGCATTCAACGACTTCATGAAGGGCCAGTCATAGTAAGTATTGCATAACATATGTGTTGCATACTAATTTTTTGAATTTAATTTTTTTGAATTTTTTTCTCACAGTTTCTTTTTATTTCCTTCAGCCGTAACGTAGGCATTGGCCATTCAGTCAGCATGGACTGGTTCAAAGTCCTAATTGACAATGATGAGTGGATCGATGACTCTATAAGTTTTCAATTTTTTACATTACATTATTGCTTGCTTAAATGTCATGCTTTTGTTTCGTAACATGATTCATAGTATCATAACCAAATTTAGAATTCGTACCCTTATTTCATAACATGATTCATATTATTGTAACCAAAATTTAGAATTCGTACCCTTATTTCGTAACACGATTCATAGTATCGTAACCAAATTTAAAATTCGTACCTTGATTTCGTAACATGATTCATAGTGTCGTAACCAAATTTAGAATTCGTACCTTGATTTCGTAACATGATTCATATTATCGTAACTAAATTTAGAATTCGTACCTTGATTTCGTATATTCATAGTACTGATAATATCACTTTTCTGATGTCTCCACCAGCATATTGATGCATATTTACACATACTGCGGAGAAGGCAGAAGGAGCTACCTGAGCAATATGCACAAGATATCTGCATCTATGATCCTTGGCTATATGTAAGTTCATTGATCATTAAGACTATTTATCTGATTTTCTATTCAATTTATTTGTTGACTTTGTTTTATTGTTCAAATTTACAAACAACATTTTATTACATTTACAACGAATATCAAAAGGATCCAGACGCTGATTGTCCTCCGGCACACTCGAACTTCGAAGCGCATAAATGGGAAGAAGATTTCCTAGACCGTGTGCGAGGCAAATTTTCAAGGGATTGTCCTGCTTGGGACACTGTAAATAAGGTTAGTTATCTTCATTAGTAATGCTTTATATACTTTTTTTTTTCCATATTATGAGTACTCAATGATATTTAAACATTATTTAATGTAGCTGATGGTTCCTTGCCACGTTGGGGGATCTCACTGGCTCCTAGTCGTCATTGATCTGAGAAAATTCTCGTTGCGTGTCTATGACTCATTCCGTCAAGAAATACCAACTGAAGTGAGGATTCGGCAGCAAAATCCATTCAGATTTATGCTAACTAGCTATATGGCGAGTGGCGGATATTTCATTCGAAAATCAGATGCCAAAATGCCGGATCTTCCACTTTCATGCACTTTAGAGCCAAAGAACAAGGTCCCCCAGCAACGAAGAAGGTAAGTTTTTTTTCTAGTATGTGTTATTATAAAAAAATTTCCTGGTGAATGTCTTTCCTTATTCTTAATTATTTATTTATTTTTTTTTGCAGTGGTAATTGTGGTCCTCACATGCTGTATATTATAGAACATTTACTACTTAGAAAACATTTAAAATACACTGACAAGGATATGTCAGTCATTAGAAATCACATGGCAATATATATATTTGCCAACTCTACTGTAGATGATAGTCATTGATTCAATTTTTTTATTCTTATTCAATGTATTTATTTTGTATATACATTTGAGAATTGTATATAACATTTTTACAATTGTATATGACATTATTTTGTATATATAATCCAAAATTTTTTGAAACAGTTTTTTTTTTTGTCAATAGATGTATGATGTACTAATAATGTTATGAATTTTGGTAACGTTTCCATATGATTCTAACTCATCAATCAAGTTACGAACGTTACTCATAATTTACTAATCAAGGTACGAATTCATAATAAAGTTACGAATTCCTAATGAAGTTACGAATTTTACTAACGATTTCATTATACAAGTATCTTAGATACATAATCAAGTTACGAACGTTACTCATAATTTACTAATCAAGGTACGAATTCCTAATAAAGTTACGAATTTTAATATCGATTTCATATACAAGTATCTTAGATACATAATCAAGTTACAAACATTACTCATAATTTACTAATCAAGGTACGAATTCCTAATGAAGTTATGAATTTTAATATCGATTTCATATACAAGTATCTTAGATACATAATCAAGTTACAAACATTACTCATAATTTACTAATCAAGGTACGAATTCCTAATAAAGTTGCGAATTCTTAATAAAATTACGAATTCCTAATGAAGTTACGAATTTTACTAACGATTTCATTATACAAGTATCTTAGATACATAATCAAGTTACGAACGTTACTCATAATTTACTAATCAAGGTACGAATTCCTAATGAAGTTACGAATTTTAATATCGATTTCATATACAAGTTTCTTAGATACATAATCAAGTTACAAACATTACTCATAATTTACTAATCAAGGTACGAATTCCTAATAAAATTACGAATTCCTAATGAAGTTACGAATTTTACTAACGATTTCATTATACAAGTATCTTAGATACAT
>JAJFZO010000196.1:0-49689 GCA_021397835.1 Moringa oleifera
TCTGCTAGTATTCAGCCACTTCCCTATTGATGTACAATTATCACCATGAGTGATTGAAGAGACAAGACACAAATATGAGGGCTTTGGCGGGAAAGGTGAAATGGAAAGGATAGATCCTAGGGCTGTTTGTCATTAGTTATATAGCTTACTTCCAAAATGGACCGATTCTAAAATTTTTTGGACTTGAACAAATCGCAATCGATTTTATTTTAATTTGATTTTTTATTTTTAATTTATTATTAATTTAATAAATTATAAAAGTATAATTTTATAATTTTTATTAGAATATAGGTGAGCAAAAGATCCATTTCTTTTGGTTACGTGACAAAGCCTATTTAGCTGGGTAAGTACAAATTTCTCATCCACTCTTAGTGAAACATCAAGATTTTTAATTCTCTTTTCGTGTGTAATAATTGGAATACGACAAAGTACTTAAGGCTTTTATTCTTTGTTTCAAAGCCAAATATAGAAATAAAAATCCTCTTAAGAATTTCAGTTATGATGAGTTTATGAAAAAAATGATGACAATGGTTACTTAGAGGCAACTATTCAAAGGGAATTAAGATATTATTGATTTTACAATATATACTAATAAGTGATAATTTAATAAAATTAATGATTAAAATTTTATATATTTCTTTTTATTATATTAATATAATAAATTATGAAGAAAGTCTATAATTTCTTTTTTTACAAATAACCATAAGTTTAATAGTGGATCCTTTTCAAGTTGAAAAGGTTAACGAAAAAATTTTGAATCCATCAGAAATGAAGAATATTCTCTTCACATTCCATTAATCCTTTAAACTAGACAAGTATATAGCCTCTTTTATGCTATCTAAGTAAAATTATGAATGGACAAATTGAACCAAACATCATATTTGTAACTAAGAGACATTACATTTTGAAGATACAAATTCTTTTGTTAACACTACCCAATGATCATGACCAACAGTGGCAGTGGCATCTTATCAGGCAAGCACCCAATGGAGGATGAAAAAGCTAATACATGTATTAGTACTGGTGACATGTGTTATAAAGTAAGCACCCAACACGATGGAAAAGCTAATATCTGTATTAGTGAATCTGTACTGTGGTGTTGTTTGCTCCTTAGGTAACTTGCTCTCATATCATGTGTATGCATTCTAATTTTTTGAAAATCCTTCTTTGCAGAAAATGGGGCTAAATGGTGGAATTCTTCTTTTTGAAAGAATGAAATAGCTATCCTTAAAACTTCATGTTCAATGATATGATGATGTGACCGAGGCATGTAAGAAGAGAACATCACTAGAATATGTGCCAAATTTGGTGGGGTCATTGCTCATGCAAATCTCTATTAGCTGGTACAATCTTCAACAATTTTATAAGGTCAAAAGACTTGAAGTCTCTCCCATAATACAAGCTCAAATCCAAGGGTGTTTTCCCATCCTGAAACATAGCAAGCAGATCACTATCAGATTCTAACTAAAATTTATCGAAAGATAGTCTACTTCAATTCTCTCTCGCCTTCACTAAGAGATAGCTTTTGAATGCAAAAACATTTTCAAATTTAGGTGAGAAAAGTAGTCGTGTCCTTGCTTCATGTTTTTGTAAATACACCTTGTCAACTTACGGCTAGCGAAACATATATTTGGAAAGAGGGTTTTCTCTTTTTTTATTACTATTATTTTTTCTTCTTTGGTTGAGGAAGGGATTATTAAAACGCAACAGATAGTGTATCTATGAATAAGAAAGAAGTATGATGACTATTATCTATCTCACATGTGCTAAATGGAGAGCATAGCTCAAACAGAAGATGAGTAGTAACCATTGGAGTTACCAGTGCTAAAGGAAGATAATAAATATGAATGAAATTATTGCTACAAACGAAATAATAAAATCATTACTACATAGATTTTATAAACTATGAAAGGATAGGAGAGCTTGGTATGTTTACAATTTTGCTTTGAAATGCCATTACCTTGTTTTTTCTAGTCTTATCTACGCTATTAATTAATAAGACTTTAGTTATATGCTTGTTTCTACTTTGTACAGCAGCATGCAATGGGGTCCATCCTTCTTGTAATAAGGAGGGGATAGAAGACTTACTGAGAATCAAAACTATATGAACTATAAAATCAAGAAAATTAAAAGGTCACTTACATTAGCAGCAACATTGACATCAACTTTGTATTTGATCAATAATTTCAAGGCCTGCATAGCACCAACTAGAACAGCATAATGAAGTGAACTAGCTCCATCCTTTTATCAAGATACATAAATAAAAGGAAGTACATTAGAAAAATCAGCTTAGAGAAAGGGATTTTGGAAGCTGGGATAGATTTATAATAATAAATAAAGTAACATTACTTGATCCTTGACATGTGGACTTGCACCTTTTCTTAAAAGATGACTTATTATAGCCTCTTTTTGCCAACAATTGCTTTATGAAGAGCTGTGAAACCATCCTATTTCACCATATTAAAGAGTAGACGATAATCCAAGTGAAAATAGCAAATATAACATCAGACATCAAGTTTCAATATAAAGAGAAATAACCTTATCAATCGCATCAATGTCAAGTCCGCTTTCAAGTAGGTTGTCCATGAAAGGAATCTCCCGTAATAGTGCAATAATCTGAAGTGCTTCCATTTTGCCTGAATATTAAAGTTGAAATTAATCAAAAGGCAAAAATGAGAATCCCTCAATTGCAAGAATATCTATGATTTATAAGGTTTTGAATGGCTGCAATGAATAGAAATAGTTTTGTTCATGTTCTTAGCGAGTATAAAAGACTAGAAGCAATAACAGGCTAAAAAATCCCATGTTGCATACTAAAAAAAGCTTTTATATGAACAATACACTCTTAAAAGTATTCTTACTGTTGATATCTTATCTACATCGGGAGTGCATTCTATTATAGAATTGCTCTTTCTTTTGGCCCCGAAAGCTACTCAATCTCTGCAATGATCAAAGAACACAAATACCTTGGGTTGATTTTTATCTAGGACAGAGTGAACAAAAGAGAGAAACAACTCAATGAATGCATAAAAAACTGGTTCGTCAAAACATGAACTAAAGATAAACAACTTAACAAATGAATTAAAGTTAGCAACATAGTTGTAATTATGAAGTGTAAGGTAGACAGTGCAGTTTGTTATAGATCTTAAACACACTTGGTCATGGCCAGAGGTAAGTTCTATGAAGATCAATAAAATAATTAAAATACTAATCCCTTACAAATTAAAGTAGAGGAATAAGTTGAGTATAGCAAACCCATAAATAGAAGGCTTCATAATCTTCTTTAAAGCAAAAAAAAAAAAAAAATCAATCTTTCTTTTCCATGTTAGATGGTGAACAATGAACCTTTCATTTTGAAATGATAAAATTCAAGTTAATATTCGTTTCATCATGCCAACGTCTATTAGAAAGATTAAAATGTGACATAAGAAAAGAATATAAGATATAAAAACCTTGTGCAAGCTCTTCCTCACACTGGTTTACGGTTCGCTCTTTGACACTAATGGCCATAGCGAAGCATCTATTCCTCATCTTCCTCCCAATCACTTTAGAGATCCATGTCATTTATTGCCTCTTCCTCATCTTCTTCATCATATTCACCGCCACTTCCATCATCGAGATCTTCCAAAAATACCTCGTGGGTTTGCAAGGATGATACTCTATCTTTTGGCTCAACTACATAAGTCCTCACATTTGATTCCCTCCCGGTAACAAACAAACCTAATTTTTCTCTTTTTCAACCATCCAAAACTTTGCAAATATCATTGCCAAAACTCACAGGTGAACCAAGAACTATAACAATGGTTGTGGTCGAACAAGATAACAATTTGAGGAGAAAGCTGGTCTAATCCACATTTACCAACTCTCAAACTTTGAAGCCACTGATAGCATGCCCAAGCAAGTGCTAATATTAGCAGGATAAATAGCAATGAAGGTAGACCTCTATTGGGTTTCTTCCTGGTGCTTCTTGGGTCTAAAAAGTCAAAATGGGCTGATCTTAAGAATCTTAACGGGCCTTATTTCTAACTCAAAATCTTTCTTCTTTTCATATATTTGAATATGTGTATCTATAATTTAAATTAATGTGAAAACAAAATTTAAAAAATAAATAAAATATATTGTTGAAAAATAATAAGAATGAAAAACTTATTTATGTTAGCTATGAACTCCTATAACGTAGTGCATGAGATTGTTTGTGATATCAAATATGTATGGAAAATTTATAAATAATATAATGTAAAAAATAAAATATATCAAATAAAATAAGAAAAATTAAAATAAGAAAAAAAATTAAAATCTAATAAAATTCATAAAAATTCAAAGAAACTAAAAAATAATTAGAAAACATAAAAAATTTAAAATAATTTAAAATAATTCAACAACAATAAAATATTTTGTAAAGCAAATGACCTATTGGTGCAGTGATATAAGAGATTTATTAATGAGAAAATTTCATTTTTAGTCGTCCGTACAAGGGTATTTATGTAAATAACCAACATTAGTGATGCATTTATTTTTAATACTTTTTAGACACTTTGAGACAAAATTACCCTTTATAGAATATGTGCAACTACTTACTTGTCTAATTATAGAATATGAAAAGTTACACATCTCAAACGTCTCTCTTTCCCTCTCTCCTAATTTTGGCGCTAAACTTTAGCACTTACTCATTCAGCTCAGTCCTTTTCATTTGATATCTGTTGATTTCTTTACTTTCGTTGTAAACCAACCTTTGAAAAATATCCGCAAGCTACTAAATCACTAGAAAATCAATAAGGGTATAGTTTCAAACATATATGCTGCTCAAATTTCTCTAGGTTTGTTGCTTATCGAATACCCATGGATGAAATTCTCCCTTCATATTCGATTCATCAGTTTTTAATATTTTTTGAGTTTACTCTATGGGTTTGAAAGCTTCTCTAATAGTTTTTGAATCATTTTCTTTGAATTTGGTATTGGTTTTTGAATCTGCGATATTTGGGTATATCATTGTGTATTATTTTTCAATTTTCTTTTGATACATTAAAACCAAAAAATTTCTCTGGGTATACGTATAGGTATCGCATGTTTAGGTCTTCATTTTTTGGTTTGTTGGCTTCAATTTCTTGATTTAGGTGCATTTATGTGCAACAGTTCATTACATTCGTGACCTCTTAATAAGAATCATATCTAATTAATGAAATCGTAACATATTAGCTTAAATCGTAACCTATTTTGGTAATCGTACTATTTTTTTTTAAGCAATCATACCTTGGTTGCTTAAATCATACCTTGTTTGCTTAAATCGTACCTTGTTTAAACAATCGTATCATAATCTTGAAATTGTAAACTATTTTTTTTAAGAATTGTAAATTATTTACATAATTTTTGACATGTCTTTCTTTTTTTTTTTTTTTGTCAAATGCAGATGGCAAGTAGCTCTATTTCTCATAAGCCATATGTGACCCCCAAAGAGTCATGGAAAATGAGGAAGATAGTCAAGCACTGTGACAATGACATCATCCTCACTCTAAGGGAAATTTTGGATGACTTTCAGAAGGTGAAGTTTATAGGGACCTACTTATGGCATTTCCTACATTTGCACACAGATTTTAACTTCTTTAAGATCATTGTCCATAATCTTCTACTTCGAAAGATTTAACAAAACTGCGAGGACGAAATATGGTTCAGACTTGGGCAAAATAAAGTTCTTTTCAGCAAAGTGGAATTCTGGCCAATCACTAGATTGAAGTTTGGCGAGCTACCGGACACAGACAATATTAAACCTAATCCATTTGGTATCCTAGCCAAATACTTTAAGAGGAGGGATAAGGCTAGTGCTAGTAGCCTTAAGACGAGGTTTCTACAAGGAGACTTTGAGGAGGAAGATGATAAACTGAAGTTGGGGTTGTTGTATTTGTTAAATGGGTTCATTAAAGGCCATGACGAGTGGCAGCAGGTCCTGACATGGCAGTTTCATTTGGTAGACAATTTAGAAGCTTTCAACAGCTTTTCATAGGGCACATGGGTCTACTGTAACTACTTGTTGCATTTCAAGAAGGTAGTTGCACATTAAATAATGCCACAATGTTTACAGCTTTGTATGGGCACTACATGTAAGGATTTTATTATTATTATTATTTTAAGTTTCATTGAATTTTATATTAATCAACTATAACTTCATTTTCCTTTTCCAAAGGTTTTTTCCTTCGAAGTGATTCCTACTACTAACATGTATGACGGTAGGTTGTTAGGATCTAACCTGCCATTACCAAGAATTTGTCGATGGAGGTTCCATCGCAGGCCCCATAATGGAGATTGCAAGAAGATCTTCATAAATAGTGTAAGTAATTTCGTGCCTTCCTTTTCCATTTCATGCATTCATTCCTTATTTTGTGCCTTATATATCCATTTTTATACTTTCATTTTTTTATTTTGTGACTTCATTTATTCATTTTCATTTCATGACTTCATTTTTATTTCATGACTTTATTTTTATTTCATGCCTTAGTTTTTCAATTTCATGTCTACATTTTCATTTTGTGACTTAATTTTTCAATTCGTATCTTCATTATTAATTTCATACCTTAATTTTTCATTTTCATATCTTCATTATTAATTTCATACTTTTATTTTTATTTTGAGATGAGGGCTAAGCTAAATTTGGAGCCAACTACTACTAACTGCCAAGCCCCATACTATGTTGGGGTTGAAGACACTGTCGTGTCATTGCAATCTGTTGAGGCCAATGTGCCTGTTCCACAATCGATTTAGGATGACGAGACCATGGAGTCTCCCAATCAGAACAAGGCTACGAATTTGTCATCTTCTTTGCGCAAAACGTACGAGGCAAGGGAAAAGATTGCAGGTGAAGAAGAACGAATTGTTGATGAGTCAAAGCTGAACCTGAGGGAAAGGAATGTTGAGAGGGAGGCACCTGGCGCTGAAAAGATTGGAGGGAATCTAGATGTTTATCATCGCCTCGCTACTATGGAGGCGAAATTTGATCTTCCCGAGGTGAAGGTAAATCGCATGGATTCAGACAACAAAAGACGCCATTAGGAGCAAATGGTTATCCTGAAATCCATCCAAGTCTCTCTACAAGGATATGAATTTGGTGGTCAAGACATCTCGAGCTATGTCAAATCCAGTTCCCAATGAGGTAGTTATGTACATATGTCTTGTTACCAATCTATTTCAACTGTATTTTTTGTTTCTTATATTGTTAGTAATTGTATTTTTATTTCATATATTATTATTTTAAATGTGATGTTCTAATTCAGTACATTGTTTTTTAGGGTGTTGATGTAGACTCAACTGAAAAGGGTTTTGCTCTTGTAGGGCAATACCATGAAACACTGCAGGGCCAATGGAAGAAGTTCTCACTGCAGGCCATGCAATGATGATGTTAGGGCTCTTGTTGGGCTATATGATGAATTACCATCTATAGGGTCACCCAAGGGGAGTTCAGTGAGGGGCTTGGCTCTTGTCCTAGTTGAGGCCACCAATAATGTGATGCCGGTTGTCAAGACTCGTAAATGGTCAAGACAACTATGCAACCCATATGTCAACCTTAACACTAGACATAAGAAAGCCAAGTCCACTCACATGGTGAGTGCAAAGCTTAAAATCTCAGACAAGATCATCACTACATTCAACGAGTTTACGAAGGGCCAATCTTAGTAAGTAATTTACATATATGTTGTGTGCTATTCATTTGAATTTCATTTTTTGCACTTCTTTCTCACACTTGCTTTTTATTTCCTTTAGTCGTGACGTAGGTATTGGTCATTCAGTCAGCGTCGACTGGTTTAGAGTCTTAATTAACAATAATGAGTGGATCAATGACTCTGTAAGTTTTTAATTTTTTACACTAATTCATATGTTACTTAGAAATTATGTTTTCATTTTGTACCCTGATTCCTAGTTTTAATACCAAATTAAAATTCATATCTTCATTTCGTACCCTGATTCCTAGTTTTAACACCAAATTAGAATTCATATCTTCATTTCGTACCACGATTCTTAGTTTTGTAACCAAATTAGGATTTGTGTTTTCATTTCATACCCTTATTCCCTGATTTCATAACCAAATTATAATTCATGTCTTCATTTCATAACCAAATTATAATTCATATCTTCATTTCATAACCAAATTATAATTCATGTCTTCATTTTGTACCCAAATTATAATTCGTGTCTTCATTTCATACCCTTATTCCTTCATTTTGTATCCAAATTATAATTCATGTCTCAATTTCGCATATTGATTTAATATTTCATATCTTAATTATATTATCACTTTTCTTATGTCTTCACCAATGCATTGATACATATTTGCATATCCTTCGAAGAAGGCAAAGGGAGCTTCTTGAGTAATATGCACAAGATATCTGCATTTGTGATCCTTGGCTCTCTGTAAGTTCATTGATCATTAAGATGATTTATCTGACTTCTTATTCAATTTGTTTGTTGACCTTGTTTTATTATTCAAATTTATAGATAGCATTTTATTATATTTATAACAAATATTAAAAGGATCCAGATGCTGATTGTCTTCCGCCACGCTTACTCTTTGAAGCGCATAAATGGGAAGAAGATTTCCTAGATCATGTGCGAGGGCAATTTTCAAGTGATCGTCCTACTTAATTTACTATAAATAAGGTAAATTATCTTCATTGGTTTTGCTTTATTAAAATTTTTTTTTCAATATTATGAGTACTCAGTAATGACATTTAAACAATATTTACTGTAGCTGGTCGTTCTATGCCAAGTTGGGGGATCTCAATGGCTCCTAGGCGTTATAGACTTAGCAAAATACTCTTTGCGTAATTTTGAGTCCTTCCGTCAAGAGATACAAACTGAGGTGCGCATTCAATAGCAAAACCCATTCAAATTTATGCTAACCAATCATATGGCAAGTGGCAGCTATTTCATGCGAAAACCAGATGCTAAAATGCCGAATCTTTCATTTTCATGCACATTAAAGCCGAAGAACAAGGTCCCCCAACAAAGAAGAAGGTAAGTCTTTTTTTCAAGTTTGTGTTATTATCTAAAAATTTTTGTTAAATGTCTTTTTTTAATTTTAATTATGTTTATTTTTTAAAAGTGGCAATTATTATCCTCACATGCTATATATTATGAAACATTTACTACTTAAGAAGTATTTAAAATACACTGACAAGGATATTTTAGAGATTAGAAATCACATGGTAATATATGTATTTGCCAACTCGACTGTAGATAATAATCATTGATTTTTTTATTTTACAAAATATATTTATTTTGTATATATATTTGAAAATTGTATATAACATTGTTTTAATTCATTAGAAATTATACAATGTATTTATTTTGTATATACATTTGAAAATTTTATATAACATTTTTTTGGCCAATAAAAATTATACAATGTATTTATTTTGTATATACATTTAAAAATTGTATATAACATTTTCTTTTTATCAATAGAAATGATATTTACATAAACAATGTATAAGATGTACTAATCATGTTATGAATTTTGGTCACGTATTCATTGAGTATGTAGGATTTACTAATAAAGTTACGAATTTTAGTCACGACTCCATTATAAGTTTGCCAAATTATCAATCAAGTTACGAATTTTAGTCATGATTTCATTATAATTGTGTAGGATTTACTAATCAAGTTACGGATTTTAGTCACGATTTTATTATATAAGTTTGCACAATTTACTTATCAAGTTACGAATTTTAGTCACGTATTCATTATGAGTGTGCATGATTTACTAATCAAGTTATGAATATTAGTCACGATTTCATTGTAAGTGTGCATGATTTTCCTAATGAGTTATGAATTTATTGTACGAAAATAAGGTACACTCACATTATGATGATCATACAATTTATAAAATATGAGATAATTTATTATACGATTTGCTAATCAAGTTATGATTTGTGATGAAAACATTTTCAAAGTGTCAGTTGATCTACATGTAACAATTAAGGCCATATAAAATTTAAAATCTGAATCTGTAGTGATATAGAAGTTAAAAATCAACAATATCATCAAAATATTATGATTTATCATAAGTCAATTGTACAATCATCTAATAAAGTTGAATTGAGAGGCATTTGACAAGTTTGTGAATTATGACCAACTCCACCACAATTAGGCATTTACAATGCAATTGATCAGGCATATTTGACGCTTCAGAGTGGCTTATTCCATCAAAATACTGTGAATTCAAGCATGTTAATCGATTGTGTCCATATTGATCGCATCTAAAAAAATTTTTTTGGCACGTCCTATCCCCACCAGAGGATATTCTCTACTTTTCTGGATGCCCTAGTGACTCAACATTATTTGGTAGTAATATCATAACTGTGCTGACTTTTTTAGATACATTCCAATCAAACTTGTCACCAATTGGATATACCAGCTCAGCATATGTTGCTATTAATTGATCTTGTTTGTAGTAGTTAGAGCAAAGAGTTATGAAATCAATATTACGTTCCCTGTAAAAAGTATATAATTTATGAAGTTGATGCAAAAAGTAACAATGAATAATGAAATTAACAAAACCATCAATATCACCTGAAGCTGCTAGTGCATGTGGACATGGCAACAGATCAACTTGAAACTCATTACAAGTGCAAATACATTTGATAAGGTTCACAACTGCCTTTTTACCCTTGTGCTTAACCAAAAATATGTTCCGATCAACATTGAAAGTCGTCATTGTAATAGAACTTTTTGTCTCTCAGTCATCAATGAGTGAACTCATTCTGTGAGTTATGACCTCCAAGCCTTAGCTTTTTTGAGTTGATCATAAAACCAACGTTGCATCATATCTTGAATGAATTCTAATAAAGCCATAATCGGCAACTCAAGAGCAAATCAAAGACACAAATTCAAGCTTTCGGCAATGTTAATGGTCATGAGTTGATATCGTCTCCGAGGGCAATGCACACGTGATCATTTTTTTGGATCTTCTTTCATGATATATCCGAAAGATTTAGGATGATTTGCTTGTAACTCAGTCATTAATTTATTAAATTCAGAATCTCGATGTGCCTTAGCCGTACTATAAAATATCTTAGATACATCTTCTCTCTTATATTTATTTTTTATATTTTAAGCCATATGTCAAGACCATAAACCATGACAATAATTGGGAAAGAGCTTTGCGATGACCTTTGCAATACTGGCATGATGATCTAATATAATAATCAAGTCTTTAACCAAACCAAATGCTTCTTTTAGGTGCCCTAAGAGCCATTCTCATGCTTTATAGTTCTCCAAATCACCACAACCGAAGGCTACTGGATATATCTGTTCATTCCCATCTTTGCACGCCACTATAAGCATGAGACCGTGGAACCTCCCTTTTAGGTGATCGAGCAGCATCTATAGCAATGATCAGACTAATTACTGAATGAAACCCCCTTAATGATTATCCAAGAGCCACAAATAAATACTTGAATCGATTAGTTTCATCTTCGATACATATGTGAGCCCTAGTTCCCGGATTAATAGTTTGTAACACGGAACATATTCTGTAGCAATTTGTATATTTAGGCACGGAATAGTTTCCAGGATGATCCATATCGTTTACCACGGAATTATTTTCATGGCAATCCATATCTTTGACTGACATTGATTTCTGTGGCCATGGAAGATATTTCGTGGCAATAGGTTACTTTTGCCACGGAATGTCTTCCGTGGCAATTGGTTACGTTTGCCACGGAATGTCTTCCGTGGCAATTGGTTACTTTTGCCACGAAATATCTTCCGTGGCAATAGGTTTCTTTTGCCACGGAATATCTTCTGTGGCAATAGTTTTCTTTTGCCATAGAATATCTTCTGTGACAATTAATCTCTTATTACTACGGCAGAAATGTGTGGTAATTGATCCATAGTTGCAACGGAAGAAATCCATGATAATATTTTTTCCACAAAATTTTTAACTAATAAATTTATTGAATTTTATTTTATTTAATAATCAAATAAATAAATAATTTTTTATGTAGTTTAATTCGTATCAAAATATATATTCAATATGATTCACAAAAATCAATAGATACATATTTTTATAAATTAATTAAATTAATAAATACATATTTTCATAAAATAAAATTGATAAAACAAATAAAAGCATGTAAAAGTCACAGTAACAGTGAAATTATCATATATAATGTTAAATACAAAACATGTTTAAATTAAATATTCAATTGTACTGATTAATGAAATTTTTTTAAAAAAATCTAATCATCCTCTATAAGATCAACGCCATCACCATCACCATCACCATCACCATCACCATCATCATCGTCATCACCAATGCCATCATCATCAACTAGACTGGAGGAAGCAACCCGCTGACCTAAAGTACCTTGCTGCAAACTCATTTGTCTAACAAGTCTATTTAGAAGCTTCTTCGTCGAGGCCATTTCTTTTCTGAGTTTATTTTCTCTTCGATCTCTTATTTCCATTTGTCTTTTCATCTCTTCTCTTAAATCTCTTTGTTGTGTCTCCATCAGATCACGTTCTTTCTATAGTTGTTCTTCCATCTCTTTTTCCCTCGCATCTCTCACAGCATGTTCTCTTTGCAATTTATCTTAATCTCTACACGTTCTCTTGCCAGTCGTTCTTCCATTTCTTCACGTTCTTTATCTAATTGTCCTTGCATATCTTGAAAATGAAACATCATTTGTTGCTTCATAACACTAGATGGGGCATGTGAAGATTGAGAACCAAAGTTTGATGCTTCATAAAAGGCTACCTCTGATCCAAATCCAAATGCCCTACCTCTCTTATTCTTTTCACCTGTAACTTTAAAAAAGATGGTGGAATCATCAACAGATGATCCTAAGGTGATGGTATCCTCTCTCAATTTCTTATCACTAGCCTACACATAATTAATTGAAAAAAATATTAAAGTAAGAAAAAAAAACTCTTATGTATCAATAAAATCACAAACAGTAAATTAATTAATCAAAATGCATTGAAAATTTTTTAAAACCCAAGGAAAAAAATTATTAACAAAAATTAAGAAATCTAAATAAAAAAATTTTAAAAAAAAGTGAAAAAAATTTAACTCAAATACTCGGCATATGTGGTTGTTCCATCTAATGAACTAGTAGCACGTATCATATTTAACACCACTACATACAACTAATAGTAAGGTCACAATATATGCATAAAATATAGTGATATCTACAATAAGAAAATAATTTGGCCTAATTTAATAAGAAGATGACCTATAAAAGTGATGCTGCTTGTTGCCAACAAAAATAATGGAGTGGTGTTAAACTTATAAGGTATGCTTCTAAAAAATACAATAAACAAACTGACAAGAAAATGCAACAGAGAAAGTATATCCCAATGACAACAAAAAGTAGAAAAATATAAGCATTCATTTGTAAAGTAACAAAAAAGGCCTCAAGTAGATCAATATAAGGTAGTTTCTTATCCAATAATTTAAACACAACATGAAGACATACATCCTCCATACAAAAAGCTAAAACCAAAAATTGTTATTTTGATAACCAACCCAAAACCTCAATAGAAACAAAAAAAAAAAACATTAATTAATTTATTCCATTCAACACATAATTAACTAAAGACAAATATATTCTACTTTAACTACTCACATAAATTCGTGCAACTCTTTCTGTGACCCATGTACCAGTCTCTTCATTATGATTTAACTTTTAAAACAGTTCTGGCATGCTAGGATCCTTCCCAAGCTCCTTAGCCTAACAGTTAACAAATGAAAAATAAAAATCTGTCAAGTGTAACTAAATATATGATAATGACATGAAAATAATTAATTAAATTGAAAAATTACCATTCATCTTTTATGCTCAAAAATGGAAATAGAACCTCCTCGATGCACAATGGCTTCACTAGGAGATCGATTGTTTTTATTCCTTTATGATGCAGCTTGAAAGGCCAGGTCCATCGTCCACGTAGCAAACAATGTTTCTCGAATAGATGGTTGCATCCACATTCCCATTGACTTCTTAGTTCGGATTGATGCAAGACTCGATTAGAGGACCTTTACAGATTTAGACCACCATATCTGTCTAACTACACCATTCATAAGGGGATCCTATCTACATTTTTTCTACAACAATATTGACCTCAGATTAGTTAGTTAAGCATGTAAACTAACTATAACTATAAGAAAATTAATTTTGTAAATTGAACAACATGTTATAATATGACTTGAAATTCGACCTATCATAAATCTTGAACGTCAGTTAGAACTTCATGCCATCTAGTCCATGGCTAATCAAATTTTGACTTGATGATTCTAGAAATAATAGCAACTGTCCTAGATGTAGGCAATAACCTATAAAAAATAATTAAAAATATAAAATGTATCATATAAGAATTAGAACACAATACGCAATTCTAAGATAAGCACAGCATAATAAAAAAAAAATAAGTTATCATACTATTTTCCCAAGGGCTGAATATATAGCCTACTGTCTCCTACTGCACACGCTAGCTCAGTCGATGGTGTGTGAACTACAGCATCTTCGGGTGATGGCGTATGGTCAGATGATGATGGTCGAGATGATGGTGTATGACATGCAAGTAATGGTGTATGAACTAGAAGCGATGGAGTATCAACCAAAGAAGACATTCTATGACCTGGGAATGATGCCGCATCAACTAAATGTGATTGTGTCTGAGCAAAAGGTGATGATACTTGTGCTGTAGAAGATGTGTCCAATGTGTAGGACCATCTGCCCTTACCTCTAACACCACAAGAACCACGACCCCCTCTTTTTGACATCTATGAATAACAAAGTATGTTTAGTGAGAAAATTATAAAATGAGCATAAATCTAATTTGTAACGTATTCAATCATAGACCTTTATAATCAATCACCATCAACAATGTCAATCACAGAAGTTTCGTCTTCACTATCAGACTCCTCACTGTTAAATGATACTTCTTCTTCATCTACCAATTAAACTGGATCTTCCTCAACTTGAATCTCTTGATCTTGATAATTGATATCTCTCGACCTTGATAATTGATATCTCTCAAATTATTTATGATCTGATCGTCGAAAGAGATAAGATGTAATTATTGCATCATATCATCTTGGAATGGATCATTCAGAGATTCAATTCGATTTCTTACTTTAGTTTTGATGACCACACTCTAGTCTTTATTTTATGGAGTGGTATTAGAATACAGTGTAAAATATATTCTGCTTGATATGTAAAAATAAATGTATCTTTTCCTTTATATCTCTTATTGGTTTTAATATCAATGGTCCCATACTTGGGGCGGATCCTTATACCCATATTAGAAGGCTCAAACCATCTATAATTGAATAATGTTAGTTGTTTCACAAGCATACCAGGATACTCGATCTCTATAATTTCTTCAATGATTCCATGGTACATAAAGTCTATACTTGTCAAAGCTACTCCAGAGTTGTTTGAACTTTAATTATTAGTCCAAGTGGAAGTATGAAAACAGTAACCATTGACAGAGTGAATTGGATAAGTGTTGACCTTATTTATAGGTCCCCATGCTAAATCATGCAAAAATGTATCATTCATCCCATTGATAGGATTGTGCACCTAATAACATATCGATAGAAACAAAACTTTGTCAACATAAATGCTATTGAAAGTTACATTATTTCATAATTGCAATGAGAATTACCATGAAATTACTTACGTATTCCTTGAACCAATCAACAAAGTCTGATTGTATACGTTTTGTTATATCGACTTCGCGTAGATTCGGTAAGGATGTGGTTAATGTCTGAATGAATATTCTGCAAGGATAAATAGCATACGTGTCAAATTATATCTAATACAATTGATGTAAAATGTTACCAATATACACAACAGAGCTTACTTCACAAAGAGTTTAACTTTAGGACAATTCATAAGCACGTATTTGCTTATCTCAAATGTTTCCTCTTGTGTAAAATAATGAGCCTTACACAACCCCTCAATTCGGCCAACATAATTGAAGATAGATAGTTGAGGATGCCACCATTATCATTTCATGGCACTCTTTGATTTCTAGCTTGGACATATGCCTCAAAGTAGTGAGAACAAAAAGATGATGTCTTCTTTAATATGTAAGCTTCACAGATGGAACCTTCCACATGAGCTTTATTCTTAACCTTCTTTTTCAGATTGTGTAAAAATCTACAAAATAACATTTTCACATGCATTGGGACAATCACATAAGCTCAATCCATTTAAATGTAAATAAAATTTCAACAAAATAATTCATATCTCTCAAATGGATACATCCATCTGTATTGTACTGGTCTTTCAACTCGCGCTTAATACACTAAGTGCACAGGCAAGTGTTCCATGACAACAAAAAATGCAGGAGGAAATATATTTTTCAACTTACATAAAATTACGACAATATTATTGTCCATCACATCTAAGTTATTCTCCTCCAATTTTGGACAACATAAATCTCAAAAGAATAGACTTAATTCAATGATAGCTTCCCAAATAGGCGTAGGTAGGCAACTAAATGCAATTGGCAATAATCTCTTCATCACCACATGACAATCATGGCTTTTCATATGTTGTAATGTACATGTTCGAATGTTAACACATCTGCCCAAGTTTGATGCATATCCATCAGGAAGTTTCAACTCTTTTATCCACTCACATATAGCCCTCTTCTGTCCATATCTAGTGTATACTGAGCTTTTGGTTTTATGAAGCTTCCATTACCTCTATCTTTAAGATGCAAGTCATTTCGATGACAATATAAAGGTAGATCTAACCTTGCCTTGACATTGTCCTTAGTTTTTCCATTAATGTCCATCACAGTATGAAAAACATTCTTGAAAACATTGGCTTTGGTATGCATGACATCTATATTATAAGGCTTTAATAAATCATGCCAATATAGTAAATCCCAAAAGATGCTGCATTTAGTGAAATTGTGCAACTCTCTATAGCCATGTGTTCAGTGCTGGCCTCCCGTGTCAATTATTTTAGGAAACTGCATAGCTACATGATATAGTTTTGCATTAGAGAGTCTCATTGGTGGTTCACCCTGTTCAGTTCGACTCTTGATAAAATTCTTTTTGTTTCATCTAAATAGGTGGGCCATTGGGAGGAATTGTCGATGACAATCAAAATAACATATCTTTCGACCATGTTTCAAGTAAAAAGCTTTTGATCATACAAACTAGACAATCTAATCGACTTGCTCTTTGCCAGCCCGATAACATATCTTATGCAGGGAAGTCATTTATAGTCCATAATAGTGCAGCTTTCATACAAAAGTTTTGCTTTAGTGAGATATGATAAGTTTCTACACCATAATCCCATGATAGTTTCAAATCTTCAATTAAGGGCTGTAAAAACACATCTATTAGGGCCTTCGAATTGTTTGGATTAGGAATGATTGCTGTTAAAAACATATATTCTCTGTTCATGCACATCCTTGGTAGAAGATTATATAGGGTTAGAATGACAGACCAACATGAATATATGTTGAAGGTCATATTAAAAGGACTGAAGCCATCAGAACATAATCCTAATCGTACATTCCTTGGTTCTGATGCAAACTCCAGATGAGTAAAATCAAAATACTTCCAAGCTTTCCCATTTGAGGGGTGTGTAAATATTTCGTCTTCGCGTTTATTCTCATGATACCATCTTATATACTCTGCAGTAGCATTTGAAGTAAATAATCTTTGCAACCGTGGAACTATCGGTAAATAGTACCACATTTGTTTCTTTGCTACATTCTTACTTCGATTCTTTACTCTTCGTCGATTTCGAAAATGACCTTGACCACAAAATCTACATTCTTATTTTACAGCACTGTCACCATAATATGACATGCAACTAGCAGGACAACAATCAATTTTCTTGTAACCACATCCAAGCTAAGAGATCAATTTTTTAGTCTGATAGAAATAATCTGGCATCTTATTACTTGTTGGTAGTACTTCTTTAAATAGGGTGATTATTCATTGATGCATGCCATAGTTACATTATAATCAAATTGGATACTCATCAATCTCACAGAAACTGATAAGACTGAGTGGCTTTGACATCGGGCGACTTGACAGCATTTAACATATCGTAAAATTTTGATGACTCCGAATTCAGTAATTCTAGCTCGACATTCAGAACAAAGGATGGCCCCCCAGCATGCATGACCATTTTTTCATAACTGTTGATTTCCTCATGGACTGAAGTAGGTTCATAATGACTTGGAACGAATGGAGTAGGAGCCTTACCGTGGTTATGCCAACGGTAATAGTCAGGTTGAAAACCTTTTCTATACATATGTAGTCTTACTATATTTGGCTCGTAAAAGCGTAGATACTTACATTTCGCACAAGGACACCTGATTAATCGATTTGCTTGGTACACAAGCAGCTTGACATGCAACTAATATAAATTCTTTAACCCCCAACATAAATTCCTGGGACAAATCATTCGTCAAAGTTCTCCTATTATACATCTAGTGACGATGCTCAGGAATTTTCATCTAAAAAAAGTCAGATCAAAAAACCAATCATCCCATTCTTAATAAACTATTGATATAAGTAAAACATTAGTTTTTTTTTTTAAAGAAAAACTGATGATATTAATAAGATGAACATGTATTGCTTCTATCTCATTATCAAATTGGCTTTTCACCATAACAAGTTCAAACGAGCAACTAGTTCATAAATATTTCAACAGCACTTGAAATAGACTCCTTTTCATGAACAATCTGAATTAAGGACTATTGAAAAGGTAATTAGATAAAGTTAACCCTTGCATGAGTTCTAAAGAGACACTTAAAGTGGATTATGAAAGGCAATGCAAGAAAAACTTGCATGCATAATTGAAATAACCATTTTCTGAATAACTATATCAATTTTGATAAAATTAACCAGTAAAAAGTTAACTTTTTTAAAGTAATTATTTTATCCTATATTAGAGATATATAAACTGCACAAATATTATATTATCTAAATAAATAAATATTTATGTTAATTAACTACATCATGAAAATCAAGTGACATTAAATACATGTGAAAATATAAATTAAAAGTCAAACATTATTCATTTCAATTTAGTTAATACACTTGAAAGTTGTAACTGATACAATAAACTTTAGCTACTGACTATAGGTTCATCAATTGATATCCCATTCTTATATAACTAATGTTATTTGTTGTAATTAAAAAGTAAAATTATTTAAAAATTATTTGTAATTAATAAAATAATATTAACATACTTTAATAAATGAATAAAAAAGTTAGTAACATCTTACTATCAGTTACGCGAGCAATCAAGTGATATTTTAAGACAGATTGCTCTTGTTTTATGATGCAATGAAGAGTTTTGTCACGTGGCCCAAGCTGAAAAAGAGAAACCAATTAAGATACAAGTGATGAAATCCTTATATTTTTTATCACATACAAATTTTATAGAATAAAATATATTTAATTTTATAAATACATATTTACTTAATAAAATAATAGTAAAATTAGTAACTATTTATAATAAATAACAATGACTAGTTTTTATAATTTAAACACTTTGTTTTCATTTTATTAACCATTAAAAAATGATTAAAAATTATATAATATGATTTATATTATATTGCCAAATAAATATATTTGTAATAAAATATTTTAAAATTAATTAATTAAATGAACTTATTTTATATTATTAAATATTTTATTTTAATTAAATTTGAAATAAAAAATATGTTGGCAATAAAATTCTGAAAATATATATGTTGAACGAATTTTGCTGAATAACGTATCTTTATTTTTGAATATTTTCAATTAATTAATAGATTAATAGCAAAACTAATCAATGTTTTTAACAAATAATTGTGATTTCATTTTTATTTTCAACCATGTTTTTCTCTATTTAATTAACTGAAAAAAAAAGTGCTTTTTTTTTCATAGGATTGAGATTTTTTGAAAATTTTAATTAAATATTTGAAAAAATAATTTTTAATTAAATAATTTTATTTAAATTTATTTCTTCTTTAACTAGATTGCATTCACTTAGAATCATACTGGCATCAAGAGTCCGAGGGGACTTTGGCAGGTTGACCCACTTTCCTATTTGCCTTATGTTTTGGTATGGATGTATGGCCCTTTTCTTCTATCTTTTGTTTGTGTCCGGTTCATTGTGTGTGTTTTTTCTTAAGCAACTGGTCATTAGTAGAAGATGATAAAGATGCAGGCTGCCCTTTATTATTAGAAAAGCAAGGCTAATGTAGCTACTAAGCTATTTCTTTGAAAAGCTCTTACTGAGATGGGAAATTGCCCGATAAAGCTGCTAGTACAAGGTGAACTCATATTGGCTAAAGTAAAAGAAAAGGAAATGGAAGAGAGATTCAGCATGTTGCTCACTAAACCTCCATAATTAATATCTAACAAGTGGAATCTTATGTCAGTTATATAAAACACTAACACATACAAAAAAGGATGAAACAGCCACTCCATGGCTTAACATCGATGGAATGTTACCTTTAATTCCTTTTATGTTCGATAGAAAGGAGGAATCCTGTTTAGTTTATGGATAGCTATGTCGAAATGAGGCATGAAGAAAGACTACATGAGGAACTTTGTTAATTTTCTAATTGGTGCACCAAGGAGTAGAGAAAGATCTAAGATACATGAAAAATGGACAATACCTAGTACTGGATAGTTGAAAGAGAGTGTGGATGCTGCAACGTTTGCCAACTTTGATAGGTATAGCATTGCGAGCAAATAAAGCAGAAAAGAGCTTACCGTTTCTTGCTATTACAGTGGCGAACTTGTTGTAGTTAGTCTTAAAGGGAGAACCTTATTTTTTCACGATTTAAATATGGTAAGCATGGCACTGGTAATCAAAGATGAGCAGGGTACTTTTGTCAAAAGTATAGGTGAAGACCACGAAAAGGAATATGAAGGTAAAGGAAGCATAGAGCTTATCGTCTCTTTCTGTTATAGTGACGAGCTTGCTGTAATCAATTCTTACAGAAAGCCACATGTTTCACGACTTAAATCTGGTAAGCATGGCACTAGTAATTAGAGATGAGCAGGGTTCTTTTGTCAAAAGTGTAGTTTAAGTCTATGGAAGGGAATGTGAAGCCAAAGGAAGCAGAGAGCTCACTATTTCTTTCTATTACTGTGGAGAGCTTGTTATAGTCGCTCCTAAAGGGAGAGCCTTGCTTTTTGATGACTTAAATCTAGTAAGCATGGCACTGGTAATCAAAGATGACCACGGTGCTTTTGTCAAAAGTTTCGTGGTAATATATAAGTCCATAGAAGGGAATATGAAGCCAAAGAAGCAGAGGCCTAGGTAGTTAGAGAAGCTTTAAAATTTTCACTGCAAAGTCAATTTAGAGAAATAAATTTTCAGTCAGGTTCGAGGTGGTGCTTATCTACTTAACTTTAAGCATATCGGGTGGGCAAAATCCAAGTTTATCTTCTCAAAATCTAGTGATAATTCACCAAATGCTTAGATTTGATCTTCCCGTAAAGACTAAGTAGCAAGAAAAGTGGAGAAATTGCAGAGAAATAGAAATAACAGAGAGCAGAAAGATTGCAGACATTGAAGGAAGAAAAGGGTATACGACGATAAAAAGGATAACTAGGTTAGCGTTAGGTTTTTAAGTAAGTATTTATACTACATCAAAACGACGTCGTTTTGATGTAGTATTTTGTTTTTTAATTTATTCATTTTAATTAAATCATTTAATCATTATATGTATTAATTGAAATTTAAATTAATCAATATTAATTAGCAACACATGTATTGCAATTTAGATTAATAATTATAATTTATATTAACAAGCAATTATTTATCAATTGTTGCCTAATCATACATATTTTTCACTAAACAATGCAATTAGAAACAAGTATTTATTTCAAAATTGATAGCTAATCATAGTTATATGTACCAATGTTTCAATCCTAAATTATTTATAACTTTCAAGTTGTTTAATTACAACTCATGGCTCATCATTATAATTGGTACTTATATTTATTAAACAAATTAATATATTATATATTTTACAATTTATTATAATTAATATAATATAATTCACTATATGATATCTAATATATTATGAAAATACAAGATAATTAAATTCATGATTTTAAATTGGGTTATATATACCAATCATGATGTATATATATATATAGAGGAAAATTCTTTTTTAATCACACGTATAAGGATATTTACGTAAATAACTAACATTAATAATGTATTTGTTTTTAACACTTTTTAGACACTTTGAGACAAAATTATCCTTCACAGTAGATGTACAATTACTTACTTGTCCAACTACAGAATATGAAAAGTCAAACATCTCAAACGTCTCTATTTCCCTCTCTCCTAATTCTGGCGCTAAGCTTTACCACTTAGCTCATTCAGTTTCAGCTCTCTTCATTCGGTGTCTGTTGATTTCTTTGCTTTCGTTGTAAACCAACCTTTCCTCAATAATATCCGCAAGCTACTGAATCACTAAAAAATCAATAGAGGTATGATTTCAAGCATCTATTCTACTCAAATTTCTGTGGGTTTTTTGCTTATTGAATACCCACGGATGAAATCCTTCCCTCATATTTGATTCAACGATTTTTTAATTTTTTTGAGTTTACTCTATGGGTTTGAAAGCTTCTCCAATAGTTTTTGAATCATTTTCTTTTGATTTTGTATTGGTTTTGGAATCTACTATGTTTGGGTATATCGCGGTGTATTATTTTTCATTTTTCTTTTGATACATTGAAACCCAAAAATTTCTCTGGGTATATGTATATAGGTATCGCATGCTTAGGTCTTCATTTTCTGGTTTGTTGGCTCCAATATTTCTTGGCTTAGGTGCATCTATATGTAACGGTTCATCGCATTCATGACCTCATAATAATGATCGTATCTATTTAATGAAATTGTAACCTATTTTGGTAATGGAACTATTTTTTTATGCAATGGTACTGTGATTGCATAACTCGTACCTTGCTTGCTGAAATCGTATCGTATTTGTTTTCAATCGTAACTTGTTTGCTTCAATCGTACCTTTTTTGTTTTCAATCGTACCTTTTTTGTTTTCAATCGTTACTTGTTTGCTTAAATCGTACCTTATATGTTTGAAATCGTAACTTATTTGCTTAAATCATACCTTGTTTAAAACAATCATACCATAATTAGTGAATGAAAAATCGATTTTTTGACCCTTTTTTTTGGATCAAATGCAGATGGCAAGTAGCCCTGTTTCTCAGAAGCCATATGTGACCCCCAAAGAGTCATGGAAGACTGGAAAGATACTGAAGCACTGTGACAATGATGTCATCCCCACTCTAAGGACAATTTTGGATGACTCTGAGAAGGAGAAATTCAGAGGGACCTGCTTAGGGCATTTCCTACATTTGCACGCTGATTTTAACTTCTCAGGGATTATTGTCCATAATCTGCTACTTCGGGAGATTCAGCAGAACCGCGAGGACGAAATGTGGTTAAGACTTGGGCAGAATGAAGTTTGTTTCAGCAAAGTGGAATTCTGCCTAATCACTGGATTGAAGTTTGGTGAGCTACCGGATACAGAGAATATTGAAGCTACTCCATCTGGTATCCTAGCCAAAATACTTCGGGGGGAGGGATAAGGTTAGTGGTAGTAGCATCAAGACGAGGTTACTACAAGGAGAGTTTGAGGACGAAGATGATAAACTAAAGCTGGAGTTATTGTATTTGCTGAACGGGTTCATCAAAGGCCACGACGAGCGGCAGCAGGTCCCTACATGGCAGTTTCATTTAGTAAACAATTTAGAGGCTTTCAATGGCTTTCCATGGGGCACCTGGGTCTACTGTAACTCCATATTGCATTTCAAAAAGGCAGTTGCAAATCGAATCAGGGATGCTGATGGGGTGAGCTATAATGCTTACGGCTTCGTATGGGCATTACATATAAGGATTTTGTTTGAAATTTTTTATTTTATTTTTTCAAAGTTTCATTGAATTTTATATTAATCAATTATAACTTCATTTTAATTTTTTTTCACAGGTTTTTGCCTTTGAAGTGATTCTTGCCACCAACATGCATGGCATGAGGTTGTCAGGATCCGACTTGCCATTGCCAAAAATTTGTCGATGGAGGTTCCATCGCAGGCCCCATAATGGAGATTGCAAGAAAATCTTCACAAACAGTGTAAGTAATTTCGTGTCATCTTCTCCATTTCGTACCTTCTATTTCGTGCCTTCTTTCTCTATCTCGTACATTCTTTCTAAATTTCGTGCCTTCTTTCTCTACTTCGTGCATTCTTTCTAAATTTTGTACCTTATTTCTCTACTTCGTGCCTTCCATCTAAATTTTGTATCTTATTTCTCTACTTCGTGCCTTCATTCAGCCATTTCGTGCCTTACTTTTTCAATTTCGTGCCCTCTTTCTCTAATTTCTTATCTTCAAAAATTTTTTATGTTATGCCTTAATGTTTCATTTTCGTATATTCATTCTTAATTTCGTAACTTTATTTGTATTTTCAGATGGGGGCAAAGCTAAATTTGAAGTCAACTACTGCCAAGCGTCAAGCCCCATACTATGTTGGGGTTGAAGACAGTGTTGTGCCTGCCCAACGATCGATTCGGGATGACGAAATCGTAGAGTCTCCCAATCGAAACAGGGCTACAAATTCGTCTTCTTCTTTGCGTAAAACTTTCAAGGTAAGGGAGAGGATCCCTACTCAAGAAGAACGAATAGTCGACGAGTCAGAGCCGGACCTGAGGGAAAGCGATGTTGAGCGGGAGGCACCTGGTGCTGAAAGGGTTGAACGGGATCCAGATGTTTACCATCATCTTGTTGCTATGGAGTCGAAATTGGAACTTCTCGAGGCGAGGGTAAATCGTATGGACTCAAACAACGAAAGACGCCATTAGGAGCAAATGGCGATCCTGAAATCCATCCAAATATCTCTACAAGGATATGGATTTGGTGACCGAGACCTGTCTCCACCTATGTCAAATCCAATTCCCAATGAGGTAGTTCTCTAATCTATTTCAACTGTATTTTTTGTTTCGTGTATTACTAATGATATTTTTCTTTCTTTAGAACATTATTAAATGTATGTATTAAATATGACTTTCTAATTCAGTACATTGCTTGTTTTTTTTAGGGTGTTATGGCAGACTCAGCCCAAGAGGGTTTGGCTCCTGCAGGGCAATGCCACGAAACAGAAGCCACTGCAGGGCCAATGGAAGAAGTTGTCACTGCATTCCTATGCAGTGACAACTTCGGGACTCCTGCTGTGGTAGATAAAGAATTGCCATCTACAGAGTCACCCAAGAGGACGGCAGCGAGGGACTTGGCTCTTGTCCCAGTTGAGGCCACCGCCAATGTGATGCTGGTTGTTAGGACTCGTAAACGGTCAAGACAACTGTGCAATCCATATGTTGAGCTTAATACTAGGCATAAGAAAGCCAAGTCCACTCACATGGTCAGTGCGAAGTTGAAAATATCAGATAAGATCATCGCTGCATTCAACGACTTCATGAAGGGCCAGTCATAGTAAGTATTGCATAACATATGTGTTGCATACTAATTTTTTGAATTTAATTTTTTTGAATTTTTTTCTCACAGTTTCTTTTTATTTCCTTCAGCCGTAACGTAGGCATTGGCCATTCAGTCAGCATGGACTGGTTCAAAGTCCTAATTGACAATGATGAGTGGATCGATGACTCTATAAGTTTTCAATTTTTTACATTACATTATTGCTTGCTTAAATGTCGTGCTTTTGTTTCGTAACATGATTCATAGTATCATAACCAAATTTAGAATTCGTACCCTTATTTCATAACATGATTCATATTATTGTAACCAAAATTTAGAATTCGTACCCTTATTTCGTAACATGATTCATAGTATCGTAACCAAATTTAAAATTCGTACCTTGATTTCGTAACATGATTCATAGTGTCGTAACCAAATTTAGAATTCGTACCTTGATTTCGTAACATGATTCATATTATCGTAACTAAATTTAGAATTCGTACCTTGATTTCGTATATTCATAGTACTGATAATATCACTTTTCTGATGTCTCCACCAGCATATTGATGCATATTTACACATACTGCGGAGAAGGCAGAAGGAGCTACCTGAGCAATATGCACAAGATATCTGCATCTATGATCCTTGGCTATATGTAAGTTCATTGATCATTAAGACTATTTATCTGATTTTCTATTCAATTTATTTGTTGACTTTGTTTTATTGTTCAAATTTACAAACAACATTTTATTACATTTACAACGAATATCAAAAGGATCCAGACGCTGATTGTCCTCCGGCACACTCGAACTTCGAAGCGCATAAATGGGAAGAAGATTTCCTAGACCGTGTGCGAGGCAAATTTTCAAGGGATTGTCCTGCTTGGGACACTGTAAATAAGGTTAGTTATCTTCATTAGTAATGCTTTATATACTTTTTTTTTTCCATATTATGAGTACTCAATGATATTTAAACATTATTTAATGTAGCTGATGGTTCCTTGCCACGTTGGGGGATCTCACTGGCTCCTAGTCGTCATTGATCTGAGAAAATTCTCGTTGCGTGTCTATGACTCATTCCGTCAAGAAATACCAACTGAAGTGAGGATTCGGCAGCAAAATCCATTCAGATTTATGCTAACTAGCTATATGGCGAGTGGCGGATATTTCATTCGAAAATCAGATGCCAAAATGCCGGATCTTCCACTTTCATGCACTTTAGAGCCAAAGAACAAGGTCCCCCAGCAACGAAGAAGGTAAGTTTTTTTTCTAGTATGTGTTATTATAAAAAAATTTCCTGGTGAATGTCTTTCCTTATTCTTAATTATTTATTTATTTTTTTTTGCAGTGGTAATTGTGGTCCTCACATGCTGTATATTATAGAACATTTACTACTTAGAAAACATTTAAAATACACTGACAAGGATATGTCAGTCATTAGAAATCACATGGCAATATATATATTTGCCAACTCTACTGTAGATGATAGTCATTGATTCAATTTTTTTATTCTTATTCAATGTATTTATTTTGTATATACATTTGAGAATTGTATATAACATTTTTACAATTGTATATGACATTATTTTGTATATATAATCCAAAATTTTTTGAAACAGTTTTTTTTTTTGTCAATAGATGTATGATGTACTAATAATGTTATGAATTTTGGTAACGTTTCCATATGATTCTAACTCATCAATCAAGTTACGAACGTTACTCATAATTTACTAATCAAGGTACGAATTCATAATAAAGTTACGAATTCCTAATGAAGTTACGAATTTTACTAACGATTTCATTATACAAGTATCTTAGATACATAATCAAGTTACGAACGTTACTCATAATTTACTAATCAAGGTACGAATTCCTAATAAAGTTACGAATTTTAATATCGATTTCATATACAAGTATCTTAGATACATAATCAAGTTACAAACATTACTCATAATTTACTAATCAAGGTACGAATTCCTAATGAAGTTATGAATTTTAATATCGATTTCATATACAAGTATCTTAGATACATAATCAAGTTACAAACATTACTCATAATTTACTAATCAAGGTACGAATTCCTAATAAAGTTGCGAATTCTTAATAAAATTACGAATTCCTAATGAAGTTACGAATTTTACTAACGATTTCATTATACAAGTATCTTAGATACATAATCAAGTTACGAACGTTACTCATAATTTACTAATCAAGGTACGAATTCCTAATGAAGTTACGAATTTTAATATCGATTTCATATACAAGTTTCTTAGATACATAATCAAGTTACAAACATTACTCATAATTTACTAATCAAGGTACGAATTCCTAATAAAATTACGAATTCCTAATGAAGTTACGAATTTTACTAACGATTTCATTATACAAGTATCTTAGATACATAATCAAGTTACGAACGTTACTCATAATTTACTAATCATGGTACGAATTCCTAATAAAGTTACGAATTTCTAATAAAGTTACGATCTCCTAATGAAGTTACGAATTTTACTAACGATTTCATTATACAAGTATCTTAGATACATAATCAAGTTACGAACGTTACTCATAATTTACTAATCAAGGTACGAACTCCTAATAAAGTTACAAATTCCTAATAAAGTTACGAATTTTACTATCGATTTCATATACAAGTATCTTAGATACATAATCAAGTTACGAACGTTACTCATAATTTACTAATCAATGTACGAATTCCTAATAAAGTTACGAATTCCTAATAAAGTTATGAATTCCTAATGAAGTTACGAATTTTACTAACGATTTCATTATACAAGTATGCACGATTTCATAATCAAGTTACGAACGTTACTCACAATTTACTAATCAAATTACGAATTCAATGGACAAAAATAAGGTATACTCATCTGCATGTAACAATTGAAACTATATAAAAACCTACCCTAAAATCCGAATCTGTGATGACGTAGAAGTTAAAAATCATCAATATCATAAAAAAAATACTATGATTTATCATAAGTCAATGGTGCAATCATTTTGTGAATTTGATTTGTGAGGCATTTGACAAGTTTGTGAGTTATGACCAACTCCACCACAGTTACGGTATTTACGACGAAATTGATCAGGGACATTTGACCACTGATAGTGGCTAACTCCATCAAAATATTGTGGATTCGAACATGTTAATCGATTGTGCCCATATTGAAAGCATCTAGAGCATTTTTTTTTTACGCGCCCTCTCCCCACCAGAGGGTATTCTCTGCTTCTTTGGACGCCCTACTGAATTACCATTATTCAGTGGTAATATCACAACTCTTTTGATTTTCTCGGGTACATTCCAATAAGACTTGTCACCAACTGGATATACTGGCTTAGCATATGCAGCTACTAGTTGATCCTGTTTGTAGTAGTTAGAGCAAAGAGTTATGAAATCAATATTACGTTCCCTGCAAAAAGTACACAACATATGAAGTTAATGAAAAAAATAACATGAATAATGAAATTAAAAAAATCATCAGTATCACCTGGAAGCTGCCAGTGCATGTGCACATGGCAAAAGATCAGCTTAAAACTCTCTACAAGTACAAGTACGGTCGATAAGGTTCACAACTGCCTCTTTACCCTTGTGCCTAACTAAAAATACGTTCCAATCAACATTGGAAGTCGTCATTTGTAATGAAACTTCTTGTCTCTCATTCATCAATGAGTGAACCCACTCTGTGAGTTATGACCTCCAAGCCTTAGCTTTTTTCAATCGATCATAGAACCAACGTTGCATCATATCTCGAATGAATTCCAATAAAGCCATAACGGGCAACTCACGAGCAAATCAAAGACATGAATTCAAACTTTCGACAATGTTAGTGGTCATGAGTTGATAACGTCTCCGGGGGCAATACACACGTGACCATTTTTTTGGATCTTCCTTCATGATTTATTCAAAAGCTTTAGGGTGATTAGCCTGTAACTCAGTCATTAATTTATTAAATTCAGATTCTCGATATGACCTAGCCGCACTATAAAATATCTTAGATATATCTTCTCTCTTAAACTTATTCTTTATGTTTTGGGCCATATGCCAGGAACATAAACGATGACAAGAATTAGGAAAGACCTTTGCGGTGGCCTTTCCAATACTGGCATGATGATCTGATATAATAACCAAGTCTTCAACCGAACCAATTGCTTCTTTTAGCTGCCCTAAGAACCATTCCCATACTTCATAGTTCTCCGAGTCACCATAACCGAATGCTATTGGATATATCTGTTCATTCCCATCTTTACATGTCGCTACAAACATTACACCGTGGAACCTCCCTTTTAGGTGAGTAGCATCAATAGCAATGACCGGTCTAATTATCGAATGAAATCCCCTCAATGAATGTCCAAGAGCTACAAATAAATACTTAAATCGATTAGTTCCATCCTCGATGCATATGTGAGCCCTAGTTCCCGGATTAATAGTTTGCAACATGTGGCAGTATGAAGGCAATTGTTGATATGACTCAATTGGATCACCATATGTAAGAGACAATGCATACTCTTTAGCCTTCCAAGCTTTACTATGTAAAATCTGTATGCCATATAGTTCTTTCATATCTCCCATGATGTCTTTCGACTTAATGATTCTAGCATTGGTAGACAACCTCTGAGCTACAATTTCTCCAATAACAGCAGAACTTGCTTGTCAATGTCGTCGATGCAACTCTTCAACTGTGCAAGTATGCGTCAAATCACACCTTCTAATTTGGAAGAATTTCCCTTGTGCAACTCTCACAGCACGAACCTTCCATCCACAATTTCTTTCTCTACAAGCAATCTCAAATACTGATTTGTTAGACCTAGTGACTCTAAATTCAAAGTTCTCAGTTAATGCATGCATACCCAAAAATCGCTTCAACTCTTTCTTGTTTGGAAAAAACTGACCTCTAGCAAGGGTATAAATCGGAGTCACTGATTCCATAGTAGGAGTTGGAGCAAGACTATATAATTCAGCACCCAACACATTATATCGTCTGACAACACCATTATTTGAATTATTATGTACTTCTGGGCATGCAACTGGGATATAAGGTGGGATAGTACGTAAGTTCTCATTCACCACTTCATTGTCGAGTTCTACCTCTACAGTGAGTTCACATTGATCTTCACTGGTAGGCTGAGTAGGTTGAGTTCCCATGATTGGGTATTCACAACCAATATCATAGTCCACCTGTTCATCCAAATTTATCTCATCGGTGTGCTGAGTGTCAACAGGAGTATCACTATGGATGAATGGTTCGGGGCCATAAACGTCTAATTGCACAGTAGGATTACTTCCCGTACAAGAGTTAAAAGGATTAACTCCTCCTAAAATTTTACCTTCACATAAACCATGCCTATTTCCAACAAAATTTCTCTGCACCAAATCAACAATTATACGTGGAACTATACTGTCATCGTACAACATAAACTCAACATCTTCATCATTCCTTAACTCAATTTTGACAGCAGTTTTTTCAGATCTTACTATGATATGCAGTACAATATCAATATTAGAGAAATCAGCCTCCACGCAACATTTAACCAAATTCAACAACTGTACATATTTCAAATCCCTCTGAATAACATACCCCTTAGTTTTGATGGCTCTGCCAATATACTCAAAACTTCCTTTAGACTCAGACCACTCTCCATTCCAAGTTATAATGATCCGGATTCTGTAATGAAAAAAAAAAACATTTTAAATAACAACTGAAACGAATTAACTATTACAAATACGAATATATGATTTCGCATGTTACGATTTCATCAATTAAGTAACGATTTCATCAAATAAGTCACGATTAAATCAAATAAGTCACGATTGAAAAACTTGTTACGAAAACTTGTTATGATTTTATGAATGTTACGAATCTCATAATGATGTTATCAAATAAGTCACGATTGAAAAACTTGTTACGATAAACAAAGTAAGATACGATTTTCAAATATGTATGAAACTAAGATTATGACACGATTCTCAACCAATGTTATGAAATACAAAGGAGGAGATCACGATATAAATAGTTACAACTGAAATCTTCACGGTTTTAAGCTACATTACAGTTTAAACGGTATACCTGTCACCTTCTTTACGCATTCGAGCACGGTCTGATTATGAAGAAGAATATATTGTCAAAAACACGAGCTTCTTTCTCTGCGCAAGATAACTAGCCTTCGATTTCTTCTTGGGATCTTGATTTGATAGATCTTGGATACAAAGATTGGAAGAAATAAAACTCAAAGGAAGGGTGAAGAAAGACAGAGCTCGAAGAGAGAGAGTGGCCGAAAGAGAGAAAGATTTTTCCGCCCAAAAAGAAATGTGTTCAGACAAATCTCATGAATTTTCGAGTTCATTTAATTTTTAAGGGTATCATTGTCTTTTGCAAGGGTATTTTTGACTTTTTAAGACATTTAAGTGCTAAAAAAACCAAACTTAATAAAACATGTTTTTTTCACAAAAGACCGGTATCGAACTGCCAATTTTGGCAATTTCGTCTATATATATATACCATGAGATTTTCTTGTATATATTACTATATATTATAATCTACAAGTGTTTAAATTTATTTATTAAATGCACTACTATATTTTACACATTTTATAATACATTAAAAAAATATATGACATGATATATTCTTAATAATAAATTAAATTAAATTGTTAAAAAATATTATATACTATATACTTCAAAGTTATAATATTATATACTTACTATATATTATAATCTTCAAGTTTGCTTTCTTGCATTTTAAATATAAGACCTTCACCATTGAAACAAACAACCAAATGTAGTATTGTTTTCAAAGGCAAATTAGATTATTATTTACCTTTTTAGTAAATATAATTATTAATTCAAGTAGTTGAATTTTACTTTTCTTGGCAATAATATATTATCAAATTGAAAATAAATTTTTTATATATATTAAATTTGTGATTACAACAAAAATATAGAAAACAATACTTAATTATACGTTAAACAATTAACTAAATTTGTCAAAAATTAAAAAAAATTATTTGATTACTCATCTCTTTTTAATTATAATAATTATATAATTAAAATAATTATGATTAAAATTTTAATTATGATAAATTAATAATAAAAATAATACTAAATTATTTTAAAAAAATTTACCTTCTCAGATATTATCAAAGTACATGAAAAAATATTTTATAAAATTTCAAAAAATTAATTAAAAATTTTAATTCAATTGATGATTCCTACGAAAAAAATTGTGACAAATAAGAAAATCGTCATGGATAATATCTGTGACAAATTATTATAAACGATTATTATAAATTATTTTTATATTAATTATTTAAATATTTAAATATTATATCAAATATTAAGAAGTTTTTTCAAAATTCTCACAAAAAAATCATGGCAAACACTTAAAAAATATTGCAACGCAAAACTACTGTGGTAATTAATTAAAACAACAAAAAATTATTTCAATACATTAAATTAAAAATTATTTTAACAAAATTGACACCGAAATTTTCGTGGCAAATGATGCAAACATTGCCACAATTTATTCCGTGGTAATATTATCACTTAAAATAATTAAAAATTTGAATTATATTTTTTTCAATGGATTGCCACGATTTTGTCTTTCGTGGCAAAGTTAACAATTAATTCCCACGATAATATACAGTGATAATTGCGTTATAAATTTTATTTAATTAAATTTAAAAATTTAAATATATAGTTAAAAAATTATCGCGATAATATTTGAGGTAATTAAATTATTTTTTTTAATATTAATAAATTATATAAAAACTACCACGATAGTTTTTCGTTAGAAATTTCTTAACATTAAAAAAAAATATATAAATGAATATTTTTTATCAAAATTTTTACGAATTTTATAACGACAATATTCGTAACAAAAAATATGTTAGAATTTTTGATGAAATTTTCATTGGAATAATGATTTCTCTTTACATAACTTTTGTGTATCAATTGCTGTAATAGATGTCAAATATTCCCACGATATTTATTTCTGTGGGAATTTTCCTTAAGAATTTTGCTGTTTTCTTGTAATGACCCTCTTTACCCATTCGAGCACGTTCTGATTTTGAAGAAAAATATATTATAAAAAACACGAGCTTCCTTCTCTGCGTAGGATAACTAGCCTTCGATTCCTTCTTGGGATCTTGATTTGATGGATCTTGGATACAAAGGTTGGAAGAAGAAAACTCAAAGGAAGAGCGAAGAAAGACAAATATCATGAATTTTTGAGTTCATTGTCTTTTATAACGGTACTTTTATCTTTTCCATATATTTAAGTGCTAAAAAAATCAAACTTAGTAAAAAAAAGCTTCTTTTACAAAAACTCAGTGGCGGGATGCCAATTTTGACAATTTTCTCTTTATTATTTGCATGATCTAGTAAGAGGTCCAAGATTCAAGTGACATATAAGGTCTCTGATCAATATATTTATATATAATTAAAAAAAATTACATTTATGTTTTAAAGAAGTATGTAATAAAAATACAAAAATCAAAAAATATAACAAAATATAAATGTATTTAAAATAAATAAATAAAAATAAGAAAAATAAAATTTAATAATTCAATAAAAATAAAAAAGGCAGTAAAAAAAGACTAAAAAATCAAATAAACTCTTTACAAAGCAACATAATATATCTTTGAAAAAATAGTAAAAAATAAATATTTAAATTTTCAAAAAAATATATCATACAAAATCATTAAAACAAAAATTAAAAATAAAAATAATAAAATCTAATAAAATCTAAAAATTGAAAAAAATTGAAAAAACTAAAAACTAAAAAATAAAAAATGAGAAAAAAATGTAAAATAATTTATAAGTTATAATTTAAAATAATTAAAGAATGACAAAATATTCTATAAAAAATTTAAAATTACATTTGCATTGATCTTTTAAAGAAAATGTAATAAAATTATAGTAAATTAAATAGTAAAAAAATAATAAAAAATAATAAAAAATATAAAAATATCTAAATAAAAAAATAAAAGTATAAAAATTAAAACAACATTTAAAGCTTAGATGAATAAAAAATAAAAAGTAAAAAATATCTAGAAAGTAAATAAACTAACAAAATTGTAATCACATGGCGATGTTTAAAATTTGTCATTTTGTTGAATTAAAGTAGTCACAGATGACAAAAAATTAAGAAAATTATAAAATATAAAAAATATCAATAAAATAAAATAATAAAAAGTATCTATTTTCTTGCTTTGTAAAGATTTTTGTTTTTCTACGATTTTTTTAATGTATTTTCTTGATTTTATTGGATTTTTCTACTATTTTTTCTTATTTTTTTCTAGTTACTTTAGGTTTCTAATTTTTTTTTTCTCTTACACTTATTTTTTTGCTGGGTATTTTTATTTTCTAGCACTTTTTTTAGTAACTTTATTTTTCTTATTTTTTATTTTATTTGATTTTTTAGTTGTTTTATTTCGTTTTACTTTTCAATCTTGTTTACAAACTTTTTGTATTTCTTAATTTTTTAAAATTTGTATCGTCTTTGACTACTTTAATACAATATAATAGAAAATATTAGACCTACTAAATGGTTGCAATTTTATTAGTTTATTTGATTTTTATTTTGTATTATATTTTATTTTTTATTTATCTAATTTTTAAATTTTATTTTATTTTTTACATACTTTTATTTATTTATTTATTTTAGATACATTTTATATTTTTGTTGTATTTGTATTTATTATTGTTTGATTTATTGTAATTTTGTTACATTTCTCTTTAAAAGATTAAATGTAAACCAAAATTATTTTTAATAAAATATTTTATGAATTTTGAATTGTTTTAAATTATAAATTATTTTACATTATCTTTTCCTTTTTTTATTTTTTATGTTTTTTAATTTTTTTTAATTTTTTAAATTTTTTGAATATTTTAGATTTTACTACCTTTTACTTTAATTAATTTTTTAATAATTTTGCATTATATGTATTTCTTAGTAAATTAACATTTTATTTTATTTTATTTTCTACTGTTATTTCCAACAAAATCTATTTTTTTTTGTTTTGTAAAGAGTTTTGTTTCTTTATTGTTATCTTTTTTTAATATACATTGTCTTCGTTTTTGGATTTTTTGATTTTTTTTTTGTTTTTTTGATTACTTCATTTTTTTTTATAACTTTTTACATTTTTTATTTTATAGGGTGTTTTTAGTTTCTTTCACTTTTTTTTTTATAACTTTATTTTTCTTGAATTTTTTTTCTTGAAGCTGTAGTAATTCTTCTTCCTTCTTTTCTTTTGTGCGGGTGACCTAATCAAAAGAATAAGAATAGATGTTTTTATTCCTCAGTGAAAGAAAGAGAGTTTTTATTGCACTTCTTGCTTCAACTGAAAGGAAGTTCACTTCATAACCAGCTTTTCTTTGATAAGGCACATAAGGAAGAAAGACTTTTCATAGAATAAATCAATAAAGACCTTACTTTATTTATTTCTTAAAAGAAAGAAGATCAGTATAAGCTTACCCTTTTATAAAGGAGGCAAAAAAATATCAACCTAAAGCTGTCTTTCTTCCATGTAGTTTCAAGCTTAGGCATGGATTTTATCTCTTATTTTGTTACGAATGATCAAAGCCTAGCCTAGAAGGATGACTCTGTAGAGGGCCAAAAGGAATAAAGCATAGCGTAGGTAGTGAAATGCCTGGCAAAGAACACCCCTGTTTAAGCTATCTCACCTAGTACGAGACCAGAGGAAACTAAAATTGCAATTGGTAACCCAAAGGCCAACCTTAGAATTAGATTTTAGGGGATTTTAGATAAGGATTTGCGCTAACTCTGAATCAAAAGAAATAGAGATATAACCAAGTAATGAATGTTATGTACCTAAATTCCACTTAAGGACTAAAAGAAGCGAAGGGAACCACAGATCTTGTTGAGGTAGAGGAAGAGGAATAGATGTCCGATGAGCTTCCTCGATAAAGAAAGGAAGGCTAATAGCCACTAATGGTAGTCTTTTGAATACGTGTATGATATAATCCTAATCCTATGCTCGCGGAGAGGTGAAACTTCCTGTAGTTGAACTTCAAGCAATAGGTATCAAAGCGATGTAATTGAACTTCCAGCAGTAGGTATCGAAGCGAAGTCTATTGCTCTTTATTCTCTTCCATTTTTAATCTCTTTAATCTCGTGGACACGTAGGATCTAGATTGCTTAGTGGAAGGGAGAGGTAAGGGCTTCTTAGCATCCATAAAGAGGGGATAAAAGGCAAGCGAATGATGCATTCTTAATTATATAAAAGAACAAGAAAAACGAAGTAGTTAGGAACGACTTCAACAAAAAAGAAGAATTACTCTTTACTTGAATTAAAAAAGAGCTTTATAATATAAAGAAAGTTGTTTACTATGGAAAGTAAGATGCGCCATTAGTCTTATTTTGTTGATCACTAGCCCTTAACTTACTCTTGGTCCCTGATTCAAGAACAAATACCAAGATTGATGTTCTCTTATCAATGTATTGCTCGATGGCTTTACATCACTAAAGAATTAAAAGCTCCTTCATGTAGAATCAAGGATTAATTCACTAATTCAATCCTTCAATCAAATAGAATACCATTTTAAAAGAGAATTAGCACTCAGAAATACAATGGCACTATCCTTCCCTTGCTTGGAAAAACTTCTTATCTTTTGGAGGCTAAGCCTTCCCTGAAGAAGTCTCAATCCCTTAAAGATGCTATCCATCTATTATGACTTTTTCACTCCTAGGTGTATCCATAATGAAAGTCCAAACAAGAAAGCATCCGAGGACTTCTGTGGCTAAGCCTAGGTAGTAAAGCACATAAAGCTAGGGGCTAGAAGGAGGGCACCCTTATTTTTAGAATCTTGGAGACCAGATGTATGCTTTCTTGGTTGGGACATCATTGGTAGGGAATGTAGCCTTTCCTTGCATAGTTAGGAAGATAAAGACTGGTGCATACTCTAAGCATGCCTTACTAAAGAGTATATAGTGCTTACATGATAATAGTGCTTAAACACCTAAAAAAAGAGCTTACATAGCACTTCCTTATATCAAGAACGACTTAGGAGCAGAATTCTATATGGTGGATGGAAGGTATTTTGTAATTTTGACTATGTTTTTGAGAAATAGCCTCAGTGGGTCAAAAGGTATCCTTTTCTCAAATCCTGTGATGGTGGTACCTTCAAGTAATAGTTATTCTTTCCCATATTTGGTGACTTGCTATCTGTGCAGACTGCCTACCAGGCTTTCCATCTTAGTACTATGGTAACTGACTGTTCCAATGAGAAAAAAATTAATCTTTTCAAAAAGCTATCAAGTAACCTACTTCTTATCCCTTTGATGGTGAGCCAAGTATAAGCCCCTCTACCTCCAACTTTGCATATAGTTTCCCATCTCCTAGTGGAGCCGAACCATCTCAATCCTTCTGGTGATGCCAAAAGTCATTTTGATAAAAATTTTTTATCTTTTTCTAATTATATTTATTATCCCTAATCCAAAAGTAACGTTCTCCTTTCCTTAGGCAGTGCCTCTTAACAAGATTGATCTATTTGGATTTTGGTCCATGATGGCCTTTTTATTAATTTTGACTATTGGATTTCTCTATGAATGGAAAATGAGTGCCTTGGATTTAAAGTAATCACTAATGATAGAGACTAAAATTAAGGGGAAGGATAAAAGAAAGAGCGATGCCTACATCAAATCAATTGATTCATTATGGTCAAGAAGAAAAACAATGCACGGACACTACTACAAAAATTATAATAAGTGACAATAATATAATGACAGTGATTCAAAGAACTATCATTAAAAGGTTCATTAAAAATGAAGTCTTTAACTTCAATTAATAATAAACTGATGTTAAAAATTAGCCTTTCATGCCAATTAAATAAGAACTGGCATTAAAAGACCATCCCTAGAGCCTTTAATGCTAGTTCTTTTAAACTGGTATTAAAGGCCTTTAATCTTTCAAAACAGAACTGGGACCCTTAACGCCAGATCTGGGAGAACTGGCATTAGAGGCCTTCAATCATAGGGGATGAAAGATATGCCAGTTCTAGCAGAACTGGCGTTGAAGGTCATCTCGTGCTCTTCACGTTAATTCTGGCCCCTTAAAGACTGTGAGGATACGCCAGTTCTACCAATTCTGCTAATGCTAGCCTTTAATATGCTTTCACGCCAATTTTGTCAGTTCTGCTGATGTTAGCCTTCAATATCCTTTCATGCCAGTTGTGGTAGAACTAGCATGAAAGGATCTGCAAAATTGGCGTTGAAGGCTATCCCGCGCTTTTCATGCTAATTCTAGCCATGCTACCCTGCTGAAACCTTTTTATCTCTTCAACTCACCATGTTATCTAATTGGATAAGATCGTACCGAATTTCATGATCCACTTTTTTTCCCCTTCCTTCACCTTTTCATTTAATCTAAAATTGGTGGGCAAAGTGACCTAGTTGGCAAACCATGCCTCATATAAGACAATGATGTAGCCATGAACAGAAGGGGACATTTACCATAATGAGGACAATAAGCACAATCAAAGCTTATCGACTTGCAAGTTTTGACAACACTCACATAGGAAAGCCTTAAATTCTTACACCCAACTTGAGTAATTTTTAATGAGAAGCATAAACCCAAAAGAAAGACTTATTCCAACTATTTTAGGTTGGCATTTAAAACTCAAGACCACCTACATATTCAAAGAACCCTAATTTCCAACTACTTTTGGTTGGTTGGCTTCTTTTTTATCTTCATCTTCAAACCCCTTATTCATTAAACAATCATCCTAACATTGCTCCTGCAAAATATGAAGTAGAGGATTAAGCAAAAGCATGCTTCATCCATACTATATAGACCAAGTCAACTTTACACAATCCAAGTCTTGTAGATTAGTTCGCTTAGTATTTAGGCATGCTAATACCTTTTCTTGGTGTGTATTTCATCTCAGTTGATATTTATTTAATGCCATTGTATAATATGTTCAAAAAAGAGACTTTCAGAGAATGAAAAGGAAGGTACCTGTAGTCATAGGCACAGGGAGATAGTGCAGTAGGCCAAAGAATGAGAGAGAAACGATTCATGAGATCAATCTTACATGCTTGTGAAAGGCAAGGAACTATTTTATAGGTAGACATTATAATATTAATGTTAATATTTGGTCTTCTCTCTAATTTTATGTATTCTTATCTTTTTAACTGACTTTAATTCAATCTCTATAGTTAAAGTTAAAGTTAAAATTCATACCAATTTTCCAAGCCCCAAATAGCTTTGGGTAGGCTGCATATGAAGAGAAAACAAATGGTACTAGTGCTTTGGTGGAAAGAAGTCTTTAATGGTACTAATTAATTAAGAGAAAGTAAGAGTAGATAAAGAATTTGATTGACTTTTATTGATAGATATTGTTATGGGTTTATTAACTTTTTTCGTTTTAAAATTTAAGTTTCATCATCAATACTTGTAGCCATGTGGACTACCATTTTTTAGTGAATCACATGTTTTTAAATTAATGAATCATTTTTACTCTCAGCTTATACAAACTAAATGGTAATCAATTTGTCATTAAACAAAGATTTAGGTAGAAAGTTTAGTTTCCAATTTAATTACTAAATGTTAATCTATGAAAGAAATTAAACAGCTTGATTCTTCATAGACTTAAATCATCACACAGCTTTACCCAGTAGTAACCAAATGGCATATTCAAAGCACATCATTTAAATAGAAAAATGGTACATGGGTTGACTTCTTTTAAGGGTTCATCTTCTTGCTCTAAATCAATGCCAAAGAGAGAAAATTCCACAGTTAGGACGAAAGGTTAATTTAACATGCAAGGAGGTCCCATGACATAACAAGTTCAAAAACTAGGGAAACTCATGATGATCAACTCTTGACGAGTAGAAGAAGATAAGACAAAGGCTAGTCCAGCAACGCTCTTCCAAACTTGTTAAACTAGAAGTAAAAAGGAAGACTAACTTAAGCATCAATTCTTCTGCTTTTATCTCCAGTAAACTTCTTTATTCTTATATCTTTGCTACTTTTGCATATATGCAAGAAGGAAAGACAGAGCTTCAGATATATATATATATATATATATATATATATAGCTTTAGCAGAAGCACATTTGTTCCTTTGGTATGTTGTTTCCTGCTTTTTGAATTGACTTTCACGTGGAAAAGTAAATGGTTGGGATTGCTATTGGGATTTTATTCTTTCTAGGATAAGCAAGAGGATCTGCTTCAGTTTTTATAAAGACTTATGCCATTAACTTAAAACACAAATTTCTTTGGATAAGTTGACAAGCTTAATTAGCAAATCTGCTCTTAAGTTACTCCTTTAATAAGTTAAGCTGGTTGTCGGGTAAGTTTGGACATTGACTGCTTTTATTACATGCTCACCTATATCAAACTTTTAGTACCTTCAAAGATTTCTCTTGAAAGGTTGTGGCTTTCAATGCCAGTTCTGCTAAAACTGGCGTTAAAGGCTATCCAGCTTTGGTTTAAGCTAAGGATCCTTAATTTGTTTCTAGAGCCCACCAGCAGCCTCGTGCATAATTTTTACTCTCTTTTTCATCCTTTTTCTTTTTTTACTCTGTCCAAAAATAACTAGTCTAGCTGCTAGTAGCCGCATTGCCTCTCTCCAGCCATTCACCTCTTTGCTCTCCTTCCAAAAGCAGCAAGGCCAACTGCTAGCATCCACACTGCCTTTCTCTGACCCTTTTCATCTTTGCTTTTCGTTTCAAAGCAACGAAGCCAGTTGCTAGCAGTCGTATTACTTCTTTTCGACCATTTCCTCTTTGGTTTCTGTCCGTAAGCAGTTAGACCAGCTGTTGGTATGGTAGCGACACTATCTCTTTTTCAGCCTTCTCCTCTTTGCTCTCCATCCAGAAGTAGCTATGCTAGCTATTGGCAGCTGCACTGCCTCTCTGGCACTCTTTTGTTTGCTTTCTCTTTACTCCTTTCTTTATCATTTGTCTTAATTATTATCAGGAGCAGCTGTACCTTTCCCCTCCATTCATTCATCTTTGGCATTCAAACATATATAAGTATTTTAGTGTAGATTTGAAAATTAGGTTTCACAATTTTGATTTAATTTGGTTAATTTTGGTTTAAAAAATATATTGAGAATATATATTATTTTGAGAAGTTCTGTATTAAAATATATTTAGCAAAAACATTGCCTCATGCGTACCAACAATGACCCAATCTCAAGGCCAAGCAACAACTGAATCAAGTGTAGAAAAAATATTTGTCAATCCACCGTCAGGGTTTGGGAAAGGAAACTATACATCACCATGAATGGCTACATCCATTATCACCTGAACATCACCAGAAAATAATGGATGCCCATGGATCATCCGATTAAGAGTATAATCCATAAAGATAACCCCACTTGCCATTACGTGTATTGATCTTACAGTAAAAGAGATAAATAGTAAAAGAGAAAAGAAAGAAGAATGTGTATAACTATTGTCTATCTAAAAAGGGATTTGTAGGGCTGGAGAATGAACTTGTAAGTTATTTTTCATTTATTATGTTATTAATTAATAATATATTCATTTAGTTGTACGTTCTAAAAATCTAGCATGTTCACTCTTTATGTTAAAAAAAGAAATAAGCATATGGTAGCGATGACCAAATTGATTATGCTTTATTGTGGAAGGCTTCATGACAGAATAAAAAAGGAGAATATATAAATGATGGGAGTTGACTGTGTGGGAAAGAATTGTAAGTGTAGTTCAACTTTCTTATAACATTTGTAGTAATAAATTTTATGTTTATTGATTAATTTTATTACAATATTGTAGGATGAGTTGATGACATAGAGCACACAGTGTAAGTTTACAACCTTCGGTCTAGAAGATGTGCTAGTGAAAGCTCTTAGTACACTTAAGCACCCCGGAGGCATTAGAGGTCAAGGATCTAGGGTGACTATCATATCTTATTTTGGGAAGGCCAAAACATTGACTGTCCCTCAAGGTATGTAATTAGATCAACAACAGTTGGCAGAGATGATGAGGTGGTTCACAGAGTATAAAGAAGTTTTGACAAACATTGCTGCAAATAAAACCGATGATGTCCAGTAAGAAAAATCTACAATGTAATTCAAGTAAAGGTAGTAATAATATAACTAGATTATTAGAGGATCCAACACCCCAATCACCTATGCCAATCATACCACCAGCACCTGCACTTACACCGACACCATACGACAACAATGTATGTTAAATGTTAATCATAGTAAATATGATTTTAATAATATTATGAATGTAACTTCTGTTTTTTTTGGATCATTATAGTGTAAGCTATGCCATATGTTCATCCAGTTATCAGACTACATAGTGGCAAGTGAGGTTATCTTTTATGGATCATACTCCTAATCAGATGATCCATGGGTGTCTACTATTTTCTAATGATGTTCGGGTGACAGTGGATGTAGCTATTTATGGTGATGTACAGTTGCCTCGCCTAAACCTCGACGGTGGATTGACAAATGTTTTTTCTTCACTCGATTTAGTTGTTGCTTGGCCTTGAGATTAGGTCATTATTGGTACACATGAGGTAATGTTTTTGCTAAATATATCTTATAAAGTCAACCTATTAGTGTCAATTAAGTTTGCAAAATTTTTTCAGTTATCTACTATAAAGCAACAAGGCAAGTTACCAGTTAAGAGAGCACCAACATTGACAAAAACATAATCATCGGAACAAGTATCATCTATTGGGCTACCATTAGGATTGCAGAAGACGTATAATTATGTGAGTAAGGTGATGGCACCTAATAAAGCAATACACATACCTTTTATTAAATTCTTTGCTTCTGATGGACATGTATTTGTGGCTCGAGAAGATATCATGCAATTTTGTCACATGGAGGAGTTAAGTGTCACCACTATTTAGGCTTACATTGTGTATGTATGTCTTTTGAATTTTTATTTGTTTATTATTGTTTTGCTACATTATATTTATATTTTTCTTTCTTCATACAGATTTAGTTGCACTTGGCTTGGGGAAGTATTTTTTATTTATAATCCATCAACATCGTCATATGGAATGTCTATAAGTATAGACACTCAAACTCGTCACCTAGCCAATAGAATGATAGATCCGTGTGACAGAAGAGTAGTGATATTTCCTTATAACTTGAAGTAAGTCTTAATACTAGTTGAAATTATTAATAGTTCTGTTCATAATATTGTTAACATTTATTTTTAATAATGTAGGCAACACTGGATATTGGTGGTTGTCCAATCTCGTACTTTTGTATACAGTGTTTTTGATCCTTTGAACCATAGTTTTCATCAAGAACTAGATCAAATTATGTCCATGTGAGTGAAAATATTTTCATTTATATTAGCATGTATTTTTCTTTTACTCCTAAAAATATTGATTATTTTCTATTGATAGCTCCTTTAAATTGTTTCAAGTTATCAAAGAATCAAGTAATAGGCACATTCCTAGGAGTATTCTTACTAAGGTATGTATATTTAAACCTATATGTGATGTTAGTTTTATTTATTTTGCAAAATATAACGATTAAAAAATTTTAATGTACTGTCCACATCAGCCTTTAAATACTGAGTCTGGATATTATATTATGAAATTTTTAAGGGACATCATTGATAGACGTGATACTGTGTGAAAATGATAAATTTTTAAGTATTTACTTATGTAAATAGTTCAATAATTAATTGATGTGCTTATTAAAAGTTTTAATTGGACTAACTTTTTTCTTTTATAAATATAGTTTGTGGACATAGATACTTACACCCAATCGGATATTGATAAAGTTAGAAATAAGGTTGGACAATTTCTGTGGAGTGCCATATTACAAAGTTGAACCTTGAAGATTTTTGTGCACATGAACATCATTGAATTTATATAGTTGAATTTTTAGGATTCTGGATGATAATGTACATTTAAACTCATGCATTGTTCATATGGAGTTCAATTATGACATTAATATTTTTTTTATTTTGTTAATCTTTTATCACTTTTTTGGATTAGATTATGTTGAACTATTTTCGAACATGAAAAAAGTAATGATGATTTTAGTGAGAATAGTTTTGAAGTGTATAACAAGAAAAAGTTTTTTCATTGAAGTGTTCATATTGAAGTGTTAAACTATTAAAGTGTTGGTATTGAAGTGTTGGTGTAATTTTATTAAAGGAAGAAAGATAGAATAGTTGTTTCATTTAAGTGTTAGTATTGAAATGTTGGTGTAATTATGTTGAATGAAGAGAGATAGTATAGTTGTTCATTGAAGTGTATAAAAAGAATTGTGATTAGTATATTTGATAATTGTATACTTATATGTGTTGACTAAGTTTAATTGAAGAGTCATATTTATATATTGTAATTTAATTTTGATGGAAAAAATGTTGGTTGCATATTATGAAGAATTGTATTGATGTATGTGATTGATGTGAAAGAGATGAACAATGTTATATATGCAGGTTTTAGATAATTTGAATATAAAAATTTTGTATTTATTTGGAAATTATTAAAAAATATATATTCCTTTAATGACAGTTCTGATAAATAGTTGAGGAGTGTACCCATTTTAATGACATGAACAAAGATAACATTTCTACAACTATCATTAAAAGCTATTTTTAACTGTCATTAAAGCTTTTATTTGTAGTAGTGGGACCATACTCGAGCTTCGGATCAATGTCCCTAGCAATGAGGAGTGTACCTGTGTGTTCCAACAACATGATATATTTACTTGTAGTCTAGTTGAAGGTCATAATTCGCAGAACATTTTATGGTATCAATAAGAGAAGGCAGAATGGAAGATTTGCTAGGTATGAAATCTCATTGTATTGAAGTCAAGGATTTGCTAGGAATTTCGGATCAAAGAAGAGGCAAATAAACCCAAATCGATATGAATGAAAGATGCCTCTAGAACTGGTTTTTCTCAATCAATTGAGGAAAGAACCATAATGTTGCTCCCAAAAATAGAATTATATGAAGCCCTTTTGAATGACCTATAATGGAGTCTACTACATTTTTTCTTGGCTTTTCTTTTTCCTCTTGGCTTCCCTGAGTAGAGTTAGCGAATCAAAGAGTAGAAAGTGATCTTGCCTTCCCTTTGAGGTAAGAAATAGTTCCTTTTGATTCAATTGCAAGAAAATAACCTCTTTCTAGAGTTTTATATGGACACTAAGCCAAATAGTCTATTTATACTTTTTCCTAAAAAATGAAAAAAAATAAACCATCCTAATGAAGATATGGCAGAAGCATCACTTTGTTTATTCCCTTCTTCCTATCGCACTAAGGGTAATTTGCAAAACACTAGTCTTTCCATTTTCGATTCTATTGTCTTTCACATTGATGATTCTTAAAATGAGACTTTTTTTTACTCCTATCAAACAAATTTCAATCTCTTAGAGTGGATTTTGTCATTGTAGATCATCCAAATGGGAACTCCTTTCTCTATAAGCCTGTTGGTTGATAGAACTATGAATTTCTACGGTTAAGAGGCAAATCGTATGCGAGCCAATGAATTCAATGATGCGTATCCACACTTATCTCCATTGTTAGGCTAGCCTTAAGGGATCAACTTAGGATTTAATCCATGTTTGAAGCCTTTTGAAAGCTGTTCAAAAGGAAAATTTCCACCTACTGGTAAAGCAGTTGCTTTAAAACAAGGGAAAAAGGGATCCATCATTAGATAGACAGTTGGAGCTCACTGAGATCAATCATCAAGCTAGCTATCCATGTTCAAAGAGGGAGTAAATGGGAAGAAAAACATACCTATGGGCTAATTCTTTTAAAAGAAAGACCAAGGGAGTGCAATGAAAGGGCCATTGTTGCAATTGAAGGCAACGATTAGCTAGCTCAAATAGGATAAAGAGGCTTGATTAGTAACCACAAATTAAAAGGTCTTTCTTCATTATTTAAAAAAGTTATTAATTTACACTGCTCACTATAGCAAAGAGAGAGGGTTTTAGTCTACTTTTCCTAATTGGAGATTCAATTAGAGATAGGCGATTTGATTAGTTTTCTTATGCAACGGATGGAGTGTCTGATAAGTGAACGATTAGGGAAACTTAAACAAAGAGCTCAGAGTCTTCATATTTTTAAGAGAGGTAGACCTTTTAGGGCCCTTTTTTTACCGAGTAGGGTGACATAATGGATAAAGAATGGGTTAGAGCACAATGGTTAAGAACTTTTAATTGGGCAGTTATCTAGAAAGGCATCTTAAGCAGGGCTGGTAAGAAAGTTACATCTTGCTTAGGATAAAAAGGCTTTTTATGCTAAGAAGCTAGTGGAATGTGAGGTTTATCTCTTTTTAAGGGTTAGTTTAATCAAAGTATTAGATATGTTGGTTCGGGTCTAAGTTCACAGATTGTAGAAAATGGCTTATTATCCTGATCCTTATACCTAAAATGGTTGGATCAAGAGATAGAAATCACTACATCGATAGCAATAGTTGGGGTCATTCCATTTGATCGATCAAGAGCAGAGGAATCCAAAGAACAAAAGCAAGAGAGAGAGGGGTAATGTTTCCTCCTGCCCGAGTGTCAAAGGCTCAACATACTCTTTATAGGGGAGGTACTTGCCTAATTGAGTGGGCTGACATAGAAACCATTCTTACTCACCTTGCTCATTGACTTTTTTTTTGCTTTTTATGTAATGCTATCTTGTTTGATATTGTAATTACATGAGCTTTACTTCCTTGTTATGTGTGCTATGTTTTCTTGCTTTCTAAAGTATCGACTTGCCAGGCTGACTCGTTGAGTTATAGAGACGAGTGAGTGCATTTGAGTAGTTTAGATAGTTAAAGGAATTTCTTTTACTTTTCCATTTCCTTAAGGCCTTATGAGAAGAATTTGAGCCATTACACCACTTTTTATTATTGCAGATGCAGTTTGTTAAATAGTATGAGTTGAGCCATTACACCATTTTTTACAGTTTTAGTCTCCTTCTATACCTTTGACTACTAGATCCAATTGAAAGATTACCAAAGATGAGTGCGCATACTGCCATCAGACAGGACATCAGAAGGTGAATTATCTTAAAAAACTTATGAATGAGCAAAAGAAGTTAAATAGAATAAGTTTTGGATCCTCAGGACGTGTCACCCCAAGATGGTTTAATTTATGATTATGCAATAGTTCTAGTAGTAACTTAGTTCTTTTATTGGACCTATGCCTATAAGTGTCGCTGCCATGTGTGCTTATGATATAAGTGTGTTTTGTTCTTCACCATTAGTCCTTTTCTTCTAGTATTTTTGATTCCAATGCATCTCATCACATGACATTTGATTCTTTTAATCAATTGTTCTCATCTATTCCTTTTTTTTTTTTTTGTTCATGCTAAAGATGGATACCCTATGATAGTTAATCAAATCAAATCCATCACTACTGGCTTTGGTCCTTATTGTTTTTCATGTTCGTTGTTTATCACTCAAAACTATATTTTACAGAGATTTAAGATTGAGTATGTGATGTTATTTTCTACCTCCTTTGGTTGTATTTCACAAGATCGGCATTAAAGGAAGTTGATTAGGACAAAGTGTAGAAAGGGGGGGCTTTATGTGTATTTGGATATTCCTCCCTAACTTTCTAGAGTTTTGTTTTATCCACATTTCATTTGATGAAGCAATCTTTATTATTGTATTTGTGGCATTTTAGATTAGAGCAAGTTTTCTAGTTCTTGTTTGAAGTACATGTTATCTGTTGGTCTACTAGGTACTGTTCCATATTCCAAAATATCTAATTGCAAAGGCAATAAGCTAGCTAAGTTTTCTGTACTTCCTTTTTCAAAAAAGTACTTATTCTTCACCATCTTATCTTATTCATTTTGATGTGTGGGGTCAAACCCTGTTACTAACCAAAACATAAAAAAGTTTCTAAACTTCAAATATATCCTAGTGATTTACAAAACAGTAAATTAGTGATAAACGCTAATGAACCCATACGTTGATCACGAGGATGTTTAAAAGTGATGTCTTCGAGGCTAAAGACTCAGTCTTCGAACTTTGACAACTTTTTGAAAAGCATGAAGAGAAGTTTAGTATTACTTTTGATGACTTAGAATCTTTTTATCTTGGGTTTGATGATGATCCTAAGCTGGCTCGCATAGGCAAAGCTCTATCCACTTTAAAAAAGTAGGCATTCACTAGTTTCCTCAATGACAAGGTTCATTGTTTTGTCTTTTCATATGAAGTCATGCCAGGATTAAACTCAAATGTGGTCGAACACAAGCTTCCCATAAAATCTAATGCTCAACTGATCAAGTCATAATGAGATTAAAAATCGATGCCTCTATAGCAATGTAGAACATGGAGTAGCATTATGTCATTCCTACAAGTGATCCCCCAATTCGATGAAATGCTATATAAAGACTTCGAGATCAAGTATGATATGTTTCTTTCCATTTCTCATGAACTAATTGTTTCTCCGAAATAAGAGATCAAAGTGATTTTCCTCCTTTTCCCTAATAAGTCGACGACATTACACTATTAAGGTACTTCAAATAAACTAGAGTACATATAGATACACAAGTGCTAAAAACCATTTCTCTAGATATATTCCAAACTATTAGGGTCATTGCTCCGGGTCTTGTTCCCTTGGTGTGAAAGCAGTTGGTTTTGTAATTTTAGAATTTTGTTGATCCCAAGCACTCTATCTCCATCATTGCATATGGGAATATAAAAAGTAAAAAGAAAAAGGCATGACTAGAAGAGTTATGAAAATTAAGTGAATTTATGTAGTTGAGGCATTCTTGCTTGACTTGAAAAAACAATTCCCTACAGAAAGCTTAACGGAGTTTAGCCTATATGAGTAGTAAAGAATTTTAGTGAGTTGTGGTTGGTTGTTAACTAACAAAAGGTGTGGGAAAAAGAAAAAGAAAATGTAGAAAAGGTATGGAAAGGCCCAATTTTATTTATGAGGGGACCTTTTCTCCCAAAAAAAAAAAAAACACATATAATGGTCAGTTAACCTAACCCCCTTCTTGTAGGGTGTTTCAAGAGTGTAACTTTTATATATGTATATATATATATATATGTATATATATATATGTATATATATATATAATTATGACTATAGTTCATCATAAGGCATGCAAATGAAGAGGGCTAGCCTCTGTGGAAGAAAGAAGTCAAGCTTTAGGCACTCAAGAATAGCAACAGAAAGGTCAGTCATTGGACATCAATCTCATCTCAGTGAAAAAAAAGGATAAGCAATCGAACCCGTGGAGTAGGACCAATTTTCACGGATTAGAACATTACCAAATAGAGC
>JAJFZO010000006.1:0-39717 GCA_021397835.1 Moringa oleifera
ATTTTATTTTTTTAAAGTTTCATTAAATTTTATATTAATCAATTATAACTTCATTTTAATTTTTTTTCACAGGTTTTTGCCTTTGAAGTGATTCTTGCCACCAACATGCATGGCATGAGGTTGTCAGGATCCGACTTGCCATTGCCAAAAATTTGTCGATGGAGGTTCCATCGCAGGCCCCATAATGGAGATTGCAAGAAAATCTTCACAAACAGTGTAAGTAATTTCGTGTCATCTTCTCCATTTCGTACCTTCTATTTCGTGCCTTCTTTCTCTATCTCGTACATTCTTTCTAAATTTCGTGCCTTCTTTCTCTACTTCGTGCATTCTTTCTAAATTTTGTACCTTATTTCTCTACTTCGTGCCTTCCATCTAAATTTTGTATCTTATTTCTCTACTTCGTGCCTTCATTCAGCCATTTCGTGCCTTACTTTTTCAATTTCGTGCCCTCTTTCTCTAATTTCTTATCTTCAAAAATTTTTTATGTTATGCCTTAATGTTTCATTTTCGTATATTCATTCTTAATTTCGTAACTTTATTTGTATTTTCAGATGGGGGCAAAGCTAAATTTGAAGTCAACTACTGCCAAGCGTCAAGCCCCATACTATGTTGGGGTTGAAGACAGTGTTGTGCCTGCCCAACGATCGATTCGGGATGACGAAATCGTAGAGTCTCCCAATCGAAACAGGGCTACAAATTCGTCTTCTTCTTTGCGTAAAACTTTCAAGGTAAGGGAGAGGATCCCTACTCAAGAAGAACGAATAGTCGACGAGTCAGAGCCGGACCTGAGGGAAAGCGATGTTGAGCGGGAGGCACCTGGTGCTGAAAGGGTTGAACGGGATCCAGATGTTTACCATCATCTTGTTGCTATGGAGTCGAAATTGGAACTTCTCGAGGCGAGGGTAAATCGTATGGACTCAAACAACGAAAGACGCCATTAGGAGCAAATGGCGATCCTGAAATCCATCCAAATATCTCTACAAGGATATGGATTTGGTGACCGAGACCTGTCTCCACCTATGTCAAATCCAATTCCCAATGAGGTAGTTCTCTAATCTATTTCAACTGTATTTTTTGTTTCGTGTATTACTAATGATATTTTTCTTTCTTTAGAACATTATTAAATGTATGTATTAAATATGACTTTCTAATTCAGTACATTGCTTGTTTTTTTTAGGGTGTTATGGCAGACTCAGCCCAAGAGGGTTTGGCTCCTGCAGGGCAATGCCACGAAACAGAAGCCACTGCAGGGCCAATGGAAGAAGTTGTCACTGCATTCCTATGCAGTGACAACTTCGGGACTCCTGCTGTGGTAGATAAAGAATTGCCATCTACAGAGTCACCCAAGAGGACGGCAGCGAGGGACTTGGCTCTTGTCCCAGTTGAGGCCACCGCCAATGTGATGCCGGTTGTTAGGACTCGTAAACGGTCAAGACAACTGTGCAATCCATATGTTGAGCTTAATACTAGGCATAAGAAAGCCAAGTCCACTCACATGGTCAGTGCGAAGTTGAAAATATCAGATAAGATCATCGCTGCATTCAACGACTTCATGAAGGGCCAGTCATAGTAAGTATTGCATAACATATGTGTTGCATACTAATTTTTTGAATTTAATTTTTTTGAATTTTTTTCTCACAGTTTCTTTTTATTTCCTTCAGCCGTAACGTAGGCATTGGCCATTCAGTCAGCATGGACTGGTTCAAAGTCCTAATTGACAATGATGAGTGGATCGATGACTCTATAAGTTTTCAATTTTTTACATTACATTATTGCTTGCTTAAATGTCGTGCTTTTGTTTCGTAACATGATTCATAGTATCATAACCAAATTTAGAATTCGTACCCTTATTTCATAACATGATTCATATTATTGTAACCAAAATTTAGAATTCGTACCCTTATTTCGTAACATGATTCATAGTATCGTAACCAAATTTAAAATTCGTACCTTGATTTCGTAACATGATTCATAGTGTCGTAACCAAATTTAGAATTCGTACCTTGATTTCGTAACATGATTCATATTATCGTAACTAAATTTAGAATTCGTACCTTGATTTCGTATATTCATAGTACTGATAATATCACTTTTCTGATGTCTCCACCAGCATATTGATGCATATTTACACATACTGCGGAGAAGGCAGAAGGAGCTACCTGAGCAATATGCACAAGATATCTGCATCTATGATCCTTGGCTATATGTAAGTTCATTGATCATTAAGACTATTTATCTGATTTTCTATTCAATTTATTTGTTGACTTTGTTTTATTGTTCAAATTTACAAACAACATTTTATTACATTTACAACGAATATCAAAAGGATCCAGACGCTGATTGTCCTCCGGCACACTCGAACTTCGAAGCGCATAAATGGGAAGAAGATTTCCTAGACCGTGTGCGAGGCAAATTTTCAAGGGATTGTCCTGCTTGGGACACTGTAAATAAGGTTAGTTATCTTCATTAGTAATGCTTTATATACTTTTTTTTTTCCATATTATGAGTACTCAATGATATTTAAACATTATTTAATGTAGCTGATGGTTCCTTGCCACGTTGGGGGATCTCACTGGCTCCTAGTCGTCATTGATCTGAGAAAATTCTCGTTGCGTGTCTATGACTCATTCCGTCAAGAAATACCAACTGAAGTGAGGATTCGGCAGCAAAATCCATTCAGATTTATGCTAACTAGCTATATGGCGAGTGGCGGATATTTCATTCGAAAATCAGATGCCAAAATGCCGGATCTTCCACTTTCATGCACTTTAGAGCCAAAGAACAAGGTCCCCCAGCAACGAAGAAGGTAAGTTTTTTTTCTAGTATGTGTTATTATAAAAAAATTTCCTGGTGAATGTCTTTCCTTATTCTTAATTATTTATTTATTTTTTTTTGCAGTGGTAATTGTGGTCCTCACATGCTGTATATTATAGAACATTTACTACTTAGAAAACATTTAAAATACACTGACAAGGATATGTCAGTCATTAGAAATCACATGGCAATATATATATTTGCCAACTCTACTGTAGATGATAGTCATTGATTCAATTTTTTTATTCTTATTCAATGTATTTATTTTGTATATACATTTGAGAATTGTATATAACATTTTTACAATTGTATATGACATTATTTTGTATATATAATCCAAAATTTTTTGAAACAGTTTTTTTTTTTGTCAATAGATGTATGATGTACTAATAATGTTATGAATTTTGGTAACGTTTCCATATGATTCTAACTCATCAATCAAGTTACGAACGTTACTCATAATTTACTAATCAAGGTACGAATTCATAATAAAGTTACGAATTCCTAATGAAGTTACGAATTTTACTAACGATTTCATTATACAAGTATCTTAGATACATAATCAAGTTACGAACGTTACTCATAATTTACTAATCAAGGTACGAATTCCTAATAAAGTTACGAATTTTAATATCGATTTCATATACAAGTATCTTAGATACATAATCAAGTTACAAACATTACTCATAATTTACTAATCAAGGTACGAATTCCTAATGAAGTTATGAATTTTAATATCGATTTCATATACAAGTATCTTAGATACATAATCAAGTTACAAACATTACTCATAATTTACTAATCAAGGTACGAATTCCTAATAAAGTTGCGAATTCTTAATAAAATTACGAATTCCTAATGAAGTTACGAATTTTACTAACGATTTCATTATACAAGTATCTTAGATACATAATCAAGTTACGAACGTTACTCATAATTTACTAATCAAGGTACGAATTCCTAATGAAGTTACGAATTTTAATATCGATTTCATATACAAGTATCTTAGATACATAATCAAGTTACAAACATTACTCATAATTTACTAATCAAGGTACGAATTCCTAATAAAATTACGAATTCCTAATGAAGTTACGAATTTTACTAACGATTTCATTATACAAGTATCTTAGATACATAATCAAGTTACGAACGTTACTCATAATTTACTAATCATGGTACGAATTCCTAATAAAGTTACGAATTTCTAATAAAGTTACGATCTCCTAATGAAGTTACGAATTTTACTAACGATTTCATTATACAAGTATCTTAGATACATAATCAAGTTACGAACGTTACTCATAATTTACTAATCAAGGTACGAACTCCTAATAAAGTTACAAATTCCTAATAAAGTTACGAATTTTACTATCGATTTCATATACAAGTATCTTAGATACATAATCAAGTTACGAACGTTACTCATAATTTACTAATCAATGTACGAATTCCTAATAAAGTTACGAATTCCTAATAAAGTTATGAATTCCTAATGAAGTTACGAATTTTACTAACGATTTCATTATACAAGTATGCACGATTTCATAATCAAGTTACGAACGTTACTCACAATTTACTAATCAAATTACGAATTCAATGGACAAAAATAAGGTATACTCATCTGCATGTAACAATTGAAACTATATAAAAACCTACCCTAAAATCCGAATCTGTGATGACGTAGAAGTTAAAAATCATCAATATCATAAAAAAAATACTATGATTTATCATAAGTCAATGGTGCAATCATTTTGTGAATTTGATTTGTGAGGCATTTGACAAGTTTGTGAGTTATGACCAACTCCACCACAGTTACGGTATTTACGACGAAATTGATCAGGGACATTTGACCACTGATAGTGGCTAACTCCATCAAAATATTGTGGATTCGAACATGTTAATCGATTGTGCCCATATTGAAAGCATCTAGAGCATTTTTTTTTTACGCGCCCTCTCCCCACCAGAGGGTATTCTCTGCTTCTTTGGACGCCCTACTGAATTACCATTATTCAGTGGTAATATCACAACTCTTTTGATTTTCTCGGGTACATTCCAATAAGACTTGTCACCAACTGGATATACTGGCTTAGCATATGCAGCTACTAGTTGATCCTGTTTGTAGTAGTTAGAGCAAAGAGTTATGAAATCAATATTACGTTCCCTGCAAAAAGTACACAACATATGAAGTTAATGAAAAAAATAACATGAATAATGAAATTAAAAAAATCATCAGTATCACCTGGAAGCTGCCAGTGCATGTGCACATGGCAAAAGATCAGCTTAAAACTCTCTACAAGTACAAGTACGGTCGATAAGGTTCACAACTGCCTCTTTACCCTTGTGCCTAACTAAAAATACGTTCCAATCAACATTGGAAGTCGTCATTTGTAATGAAACTTCTTGTCTCTCATTCATCAATGAGTGAACCCACTCTGTGAGTTATGACCTCCAAGCCTTAGCTTTTTTCAATCGATCATAGAACCAACGTTGCATCATATCTCGAATGAATTCCAATAAAGCCATAACGGGCAACTCACGAGCAAATCAAAGACATGAATTCAAACTTTCGACAATGTTAGTGGTCATGAGTTGATAACGTCTCCGGGGGCAATACACACGTGACCATTTTTTTGGATCTTCCTTCATGATTTATTCAAAAGCTTTAGGGTGATTAGCCTGTAACTCAGTCATTAATTTATTAAATTCAGATTCTCGATATGACCTAGCCGCACTATAAAATATCTTAGATATATCTTCTCTCTTAAACTTATTCTTTATGTTTTGGGCCATATGCCAGGAACATAAACGATGACAAGAATTAGGAAAGACCTTTGCGGTGGCCTTTCCAATACTGGCATGATGATCTGATATAATAACCAAGTCTTCAACCGAACCAATTGCTTCTTTTAGCTGCCCTAAGAACCATTCCCATACTTCATAGTTCTCCGAGTCACCATAACCGAATGCTATTGGATATATCTGTTCATTCCCATCTTTACATGTCGCTACAAACATTACACCGTGGAACCTCCCTTTTAGGTGAGTAGCATCAATAGCAATGACCGGTCTAATTATCGAATGAAATCCCCTCAATGAATGTCCAAGAGCTACAAATAAATACTTAAATCGATTAGTTCCATCCTCGATGCATATGTGAGCCCTAGTTCCCGGATTAATAGTTTGCAACATGTGGCAGTATGAAGGCAATTGTTGATATGACTCAATTGGATCACCATATGTAAGAGACAATGCATACTCTTTAGCCTTCCAAGCTTTACTATGTAAAATCTGTATGCCATATAGTTCTTTCATATCTCCCATGATGTCTTTCGACTTAATGATTCTAGCATTGGTAGACAACCTCTGAGCTACAATTTCTCCAATAACAGCAGAACTTGCTTGTCAATGTCGTCGATGCAACTCTTCAACTGTGCAAGTATGCGTCAAATCACACCTTCTAATTTGGAAGAATTTCCCTTGTGCAACTCTCACAGCACGAACCTTCCATCCACAATTTCTTTCTCTACAAGCAATCTCAAATACTGATTTGTTAGACCTAGTGACTCTAAATTCAAAGTTCTCAGTTAATGCATGCATACCCAAAAATCGCTTCAACTCTTTCTTGTTTGGAAAAAACTGACCTCTAGCAAGGGTATAAATCGGAGTCACTGATTCCATAGTAGGAGTTGGAGCAAGACTATATAATTCAGCACCCAACACATTATATCGTCTGACAACACCATTATTTGAATTATTATGTACTTCTGGGCATGCAACTGGGATATAAGGTGGGATAGTACGTAAGTTCTCATTCACCACTTCATTGTCGAGTTCTACCTCTACAGTGAGTTCACATTGATCTTCACTGGTAGGCTGAGTAGGTTGAGTTCCCATGATTGGGTATTCACAACCAATATCATAGTCCACCTGTTCATCCAAATTTATCTCATCGGTGTGCTGAGTGTCAACAGGAGTATCACTATGGATGAATGGTTCGGGGCCATAAACGTCTAATTGCACAGTAGGATTACTTCCCGTACAAGAGTTAAAAGGATTAACTCCTCCTAAAATTTTACCTTCACATAAACCATGCCTATTTCCAACAAAATTTCTCTGCACCAAATCAACAATTATACGTGGAACTATACTGTCATCGTACAACATAAACTCAACATCTTCATCATTCCTTAACTCAATTTTGACAGCAGTTTTTTCAGATCTTACTATGATATGCAGTACAATATCAATATTAGAGAAATCAGCCTCCACGCAACATTTAACCAAATTCAACAACTGTACATATTTCAAATCCCTCTGAATAACATACCCCTTAGTTTTGATGGCTCTGCCAATATACTCAAAACTTCCTTTAGACTCAGACCACTCTCCATTCCAAGTTATAATGATCCGGATTCTGTAATGAAAAAAAAAACATTTTAAATAACAACTGAAACGAATTAACTATTACAAATACGAATATATGATTTCGCATGTTACGATTTCATCAATTAAGTAACGATTTCATCAAATAAGTCACGATTAAATCAAATAAGTCACGATTGAAAAACTTGTTACGAAAACTTGTTATGATTTTATGAATGTTACGAATCTCATAATGATGTTATCAAATAAGTCACGATTGAAAAACTTGTTACGATAAACAAAGTAAGATACGATTTTCAAATATGTATGAAACTAAGATTATGACACGATTCTCAACCAATGTTATGAAATACAAAGGAGGAGATCACGATATAAATAGTTACAACTGAAATCTTCACGGTTTTAAGCTACATTACAGTTTAAACGGTATACCTGTCACCTTCTTTACGCATTCGAGCACGGTCTGATTATGAAGAAGAATATATTGTCAAAAACACGAGCTTCTTTCTCTGCGCAAGATAACTAGCCTTCGATTTCTTCTTGGGATCTTGATTTGATAGATCTTGGATACAAAGATTGGAAGAAATAAAACTCAAAGGAAGGGTGAAGAAAGACAGAGCTCGAAGAGAGAGAGTGGCCGAAAGAGAGAAAGATTTTTCCGCCCAAAAAGAAATGTGTTCAGACAAATCTCATGAATTTTCGAGTTCATTTAATTTTTAAGGGTATCATTGTCTTTTGCAAGGGTATTTTTGACTTTTTAAGACATTTAAGTGCTAAAAAAACCAAACTTAATAAAACATGTTTTTTTCACAAAAGACCGGTATCGAACTGCCAATTTTGGCAATTTCGTCTATATATATATACCATGAGATTTTCTTGTATATATTACTATATATTATAATCTACAAGTGTTTAAATTTATTTATTAAATGCACTACTATATTTTACACATTTTATAATACATTAAAAAAATATATGACATGATATATTCTTAATAATAAATTAAATTAAATTGTTAAAAAATATTATATACTATATACTTCAAAGTTATAATATTATATACTTACTATATATTATAATCTTCAAGTTTGCTTTCTTGCATTTTAAATATAAGACCTTCACCATTGAAACAAACAACCAAATGTAGTATTGTTTTCAAAGGCAAATTAGATTATTATTTACCTTTTTAGTAAATATAATTATTAATTCAAGTAGTTGAATTTTACTTTTCTTGGCAATAATATATTATCAAATTGAAAATAAATTTTTTATATATATTAAATTTGTGATTACAACAAAAATATAGAAAACAATACTTAATTATACGTTAAACAATTAACTAAATTTGTCAAAAATTAAAAAAAATTATTTGATTACTCATCTCTTTTTAATTATAATAATTATATAATTAAAATAATTATGATTAAAATTTTAATTATGATAAATTAATAATAAAAATAATACTAAATTATTTTAAAAAAATTTACCTTCTCAGATATTATCAAAGTACATGAAAAAATATTTTATAAAATTTCAAAAAATTAATTAAAAATTTTAATTCAATTGATGATTCCTACGAAAAAAATTGTGACAAATAAGAAAATCGTCATGGATAATATCTGTGACAAATTATTATAAACGATTATTATAAATTATTTTTATATTAATTATTTAAATATTTAAATATTATATCAAATATTAAGAAGTTTTTTCAAAATTCTCACAAAAAAATCATGGCAAACACTTAAAAAATATTGCAACGCAAAACTACTGTGGTAATTAATTAAAACAACAAAAAATTATTTCAATACATTAAATTAAAAATTATTTTAACAAAATTGACACCGAAATTTTCGTGGCAAATGATGCAAACATTGCCACAATTTATTCCGTGGTAATATTATCACTTAAAATAATTAAAAATTTGAATTATATTTTTTTCAATGGATTGCCACGATTTTGTCTTTCGTGGCAAAGTTAACAATTAATTCCCACGATAATATACAGTGATAATTGCGTTATAAATTTTATTTAATTAAATTTAAAAATTTAAATATATAGTTAAAAAATTATCGCGATAATATTTGAGGTAATTAAATTATTTTTTTTAATATTAATAAATTATATAAAAACTACCACGATAGTTTTTCGTTAGAAATTTCTTAACATTAAAAAAAAATATATAAATGAATATTTTTTATCAAAATTTTTACGAATTTTATAACGACAATATTCGTAACAAAAAATATGTTAGAATTTTTGATGAAATTTTCATTGGAATAATGATTTCTCTTTACATAACTTTTGTGTATCAATTGCTGTAATAGATGTCAAATATTCCCACGATATTTATTTCTGTGGGAATTTTCCTTAAGAATTTTGCTGTTTTCTTGTAATGACCCTCTTTACCCATTCGAGCACGTTCTGATTTTGAAGAAAAATATATTATAAAAAACACGAGCTTCCTTCTCTGCGTAGGATAACTAGCCTTCGATTCCTTCTTGGGATCTTGATTTGATGGATCTTGGATACAAAGGTTGGAAGAAGAAAACTCAAAGGAAGAGCGAAGAAAGACAAATATCATGAATTTTTGAGTTCATTGTCTTTTATAACGGTACTTTTATCTTTTCCATATATTTAAGTGCTAAAAAAATCAAACTTAGTAAAAAAAAGCTTCTTTTACAAAAACTCAGTGGCGGGATGCCAATTTTGACAATTTTCTCTTTATTATTTGCATGATCTAGTAAGAGGTCCAAGATTCAAGTGACATATAAGGTCTCTGATCAATATATTTATATATAATTAAAAAAAATTACATTTATGTTTTAAAGAAGTATGTAATAAAAATACAAAAATCAAAAAATATAACAAAATATAAATGTATTTAAAATAAATAAATAAAAATAAGAAAAATAAAATTTAATAATTCAATAAAAATAAAAAAGGCAGTAAAAAAAGACTAAAAAATCAAATAAACTCTTTACAAAGCAACATAATATATCTTTGAAAAAATAGTAAAAAATAAATATTTAAATTTTCAAAAAAATATATCATACAAAATCATTAAAACAAAAATTAAAAATAAAAATAATAAAATCTAATAAAATCTAAAAATTGAAAAAAATTGAAAAAACTAAAAACTAAAAAATAAAAAATGAGAAAAAAATGTAAAATAATTTATAAGTTATAATTTAAAATAATTAAAGAATGACAAAATATTCTATAAAAAATTTAAAATTACATTTGCATTGATCTTTTAAAGAAAATGTAATAAAATTATAGTAAATTAAATAGTAAAAAAATAATAAAAAATAATAAAAAATATAAAAATATCTAAATAAAAAAATAAAAGTATAAAAATTAAAACAACATTTAAAGCTTAGATGAATAAAAAATAAAAAGTAAAAAATATCTAGAAAGTAAATAAACTAACAAAATTGTAATCACATGGCGATGTTTAAAATTTGTCATTTTGTTGAATTAAAGTAGTCACAGATGACAAAAAATTAAGAAAATTATAAAATATAAAAAATATCAATAAAATAAAATAATAAAAAGTATCTATTTTCTTGCTTTGTAAAGATTTTTGTTTTTCTACGATTTTTTTAATGTATTTTCTTGATTTTATTGGATTTTTCTACTATTTTTTCTTATTTTTTTCTAGTTACTTTAGGTTTCTAATTTTTTTTTTCTCTTACACTTATTTTTTTGCTGGGTATTTTTATTTTCTAGCACTTTTTTTAGTAACTTTATTTTTCTTATTTTTTATTTTATTTGATTTTTTAGTTGTTTTATTTCGTTTTACTTTTCAATCTTGTTTACAAACTTTTTGTATTTCTTAATTTTTTAAAATTTGTATCGTCTTTGACTACTTTAATACAATATAATAGAAAATATTAGACCTACTAAATGGTTGCAATTTTATTAGTTTATTTGATTTTTATTTTGTATTATATTTTATTTTTTATTTATCTAATTTTTAAATTTTATTTTATTTTTTACATACTTTTATTTATTTATTTATTTTAGATACATTTTATATTTTTGTTGTATTTGTATTTATTATTGTTTGATTTATTGTAATTTTGTTACATTTCTCTTTAAAAGATTAAATGTAAACCAAAATTATTTTTAATAAAATATTTTATGAATTTTGAATTGTTTTAAATTATAAATTATTTTACATTATCTTTTCCTTTTTTTATTTTTTATGTTTTTTAATTTTTTTTAATTTTTTAAATTTTTTGAATATTTTAGATTTTACTACCTTTTACTTTAATTAATTTTTTAATAATTTTGCATTATATGTATTTCTTAGTAAATTAACATTTTATTTTATTTTATTTTCTACTGTTATTTCCAACAAAATCTATTTTTTTTTGTTTTGTAAAGAGTTTTGTTTCTTTATTGTTATCTTTTTTTAATATACATTGTCTTCGTTTTTGGATTTTTTGATTTTTTTTTTGTTTTTTTGATTACTTCATTTTTTTTTATAACTTTTTACATTTTTTATTTTATAGGGTGTTTTTAGTTTCTTTCACTTTTTTTTTTATAACTTTATTTTTCTTGAATTTTTTTTCTTGAAGCTGTAGTAATTCTTCTTCCTTCTTTTCTTTTGTGCGGGTGACCTAATCAAAAGAATAAGAATAGATGTTTTTATTCCTCAGTGAAAGAAAGAGAGTTTTTATTGCACTTCTTGCTTCAACTGAAAGGAAGTTCACTTCATAACCAGCTTTTCTTTGATAAGGCACATAAGGAAGAAAGACTTTTCATAGAATAAATCAATAAAGACCTTACTTTATTTATTTCTTAAAAGAAAGAAGATCAGTATAAGCTTACCCTTTTATAAAGGAGGCAAAAAAATATCAACCTAAAGCTGTCTTTCTTCCATGTAGTTTCAAGCTTAGGCATGGATTTTATCTCTTATTTTGTTACGAATGATCAAAGCCTAGCCTAGAAGGATGACTCTGTAGAGGGCCAAAAGGAATAAAGCATAGCGTAGGTAGTGAAATGCCTGGCAAAGAACACCCCTGTTTAAGCTATCTCACCTAGTACGAGACCAGAGGAAACTAAAATTGCAATTGGTAACCCAAAGGCCAACCTTAGAATTAGATTTTAGGGGATTTTAGATAAGGATTTGCGCTAACTCTGAATCAAAAGAAATAGAGATATAACCAAGTAATGAATGTTATGTACCTAAATTCCACTTAAGGACTAAAAGAAGCGAAGGGAACCACAGATCTTGTTGAGGTAGAGGAAGAGGAATAGATGTCCGATGAGCTTCCTCGATAAAGAAAGGAAGGCTAATAGCCACTAATGGTAGTCTTTTGAATACGTGTATGATATAATCCTAATCCTATGCTCGCGGAGAGGTGAAACTTCCTGTAGTTGAACTTCAAGCAATAGGTATCAAAGCGATGTAATTGAACTTCCAGCAGTAGGTATCGAAGCGAAGTCTATTGCTCTTTATTCTCTTCCATTTTTAATCTCTTTAATCTCGTGGACACGTAGGATCTAGATTGCTTAGTGGAAGGGAGAGGTAAGGGCTTCTTAGCATCCATAAAGAGGGGATAAAAGGCAAGCGAATGATGCATTCTTAATTATATAAAAGAACAAGAAAAACGAAGTAGTTAGGAACGACTTCAACAAAAAAGAAGAATTACTCTTTACTTGAATTAAAAAAGAGCTTTATAATATAAAGAAAGTTGTTTACTATGGAAAGTAAGATGCGCCATTAGTCTTATTTTGTTGATCACTAGCCCTTAACTTACTCTTGGTCCCTGATTCAAGAACAAATACCAAGATTGATGTTCTCTTATCAATGTATTGCTCGATGGCTTTACATCACTAAAGAATTAAAAGCTCCTTCATGTAGAATCAAGGATTAATTCACTAATTCAATCCTTCAATCAAATAGAATACCATTTTAAAAGAGAATTAGCACTCAGAAATACAATGGCACTATCCTTCCCTTGCTTGGAAAAACTTCTTATCTTTTGGAGGCTAAGCCTTCCCTGAAGAAGTCTCAATCCCTTAAAGATGCTATCCATCTATTATGACTTTTTCACTCCTAGGTGTATCCATAATGAAAGTCCAAACAAGAAAGCATCCGAGGACTTCTGTGGCTAAGCCTAGGTAGTAAAGCACATAAAGCTAGGGGCTAGAAGGAGGGCACCCTTATTTTTAGAATCTTGGAGACCAGATGTATGCTTTCTTGGTTGGGACATCATTGGTAGGGAATGTAGCCTTTCCTTGCATAGTTAGGAAGATAAAGACTGGTGCATACTCTAAGCATGCCTTACTAAAGAGTATATAGTGCTTACATGATAATAGTGCTTAAACACCTAAAAAAAGAGCTTACATAGCACTTCCTTATATCAAGAACGACTTAGGAGCAGAATTCTATATGGTGGATGGAAGGTATTTTGTAATTTTGACTATGTTTTTGAGAAATAGCCTCAGTGGGTCAAAAGGTATCCTTTTCTCAAATCCTGTGATGGTGGTACCTTCAAGTAATAGTTATTCTTTCCCATATTTGGTGACTTGCTATCTGTGCAGACTGCCTACCAGGCTTTCCATCTTAGTACTATGGTAACTGACTGTTCCAATAAGAAAAAAATTAATCTTTTCAAAAAGCTATCAAGTAACCTACTTCTTATCCCTTTGATGGTGAGCCAAGTATAAGCCCCTCTACCTCCAACTTTGCATATAGTTTCCCATCTCCTAGTGGAGCCGAACCATCTCAATCCTTCTGGTGATGCCAAAAGTCATTTTGATAAAATTTTTTTATCTTTTTCTAATTATATTTATTATCCCTAATCCAAAAGTAACGTTCTCCTTTCCTTAGGCAGTGCCTCTTAACAAGATTGATCTATTTGGATTTTGGTCCATGATGGCCTTTTTATTAATTTTGACTATTGGATTTCTCTATGAATGGAAAATGAGTGCCTTGGATTTAAAGTAATCACTAATGATAGAGACTAAAATTAAGGGGAAGGATAAAAGAAAGAGCGATGCCTACATCAAATCAATTGATTCATTATGGTCAAGAAGAAAAACAATGCACGGACACTACTACAAAAATTATAATAAGTGACAATAATATAATGACAGTGATTCAAAGAACTATCATTAAAAGGTTCATTAAAAATGAAGTCTTTAACTTCAATTAATAATAAACTGATGTTAAAAATTAGCCTTTCATGCCAATTAAATAAGAACTGGCATTAAAAGACCATCCCTAGAGCCTTTAATGCTAGTTCTTTTAAACTGGTATTAAAGGCCTTTAATCTTTCAAAACAGAACTGGGACCCTTAACGCCAGATCTGGGAGAACTGGCATTAGAGGCCTTCAATCATAGGGGATGAAAGATATGCCAGTTCTAGCAGAACTGGCGTTGAAGGTCATCTCGTGCTCTTCACGTTAATTCTGGCCCCTTAAAGACTGTGAGGATACGCCAGTTCTACCAATTCTGCTAATGCTAGCCTTTAATATGCTTTCACGCCAATTTTGTCAGTTCTGCTGATGTTAGCCTTCAATATCCTTTCATGCCAGTTGTGGTAGAACTAGCATGAAAGGATCTGCAAAATTGGCGTTGAAGGCTATCCCGCGCTTTTCATGCTAATTCTAGCCATGCTACCCTGCTGAAACCTTTTTATCTCTTCAACTCACCATGTTATCTAATTGGATAAGATCGTACCGAATTTCATGATCCACTTTTTTTCCCCTTCCTTCACCTTTTCATTTAATCTAAAATTGGTGGGCAAAGTGACCTAGTTGACAAACCATGCCTCATATAAGACAATGATGTAGCCATGAACAGAAGGGGACATTTACCATAATGAGGACAATAAGCACAATCAAAGCTTATCGACTTACAAGTTTTGACAACACTCACATAGGAAAGCCTTAAATTCTTACACCCAACTTGAGTAATTTTTAATGAGAAGCATAAACCCAAAAGAAAGACTTATTCCAACTATTTTAGGTTGGCATTTAAAACTCAAGACCACCTACATATTCAAAGAACCCTAATTTCCAACTACTTTTGGTTGGTTGGCTTTTTTTTTATCTTCATCTTCAAACCCCTTATTCATTAAACAATCATCCTAACATTGCTCCTGCAAAATATGAAGTAGAGGATTAAGCAAAAGCATGCTTCATCCATACTATATAGACCAAGTCAACTTTACATAATCCAAGTCTTGTAGATTAGTTCGCTTAGTATTTAGGCATGCTAATACCTTTTCTTGGTGTGTATTTCATCTCGGTTGATATTTATTTAATGCCATTGTATAATATGTTCAAAAAAGAGACTTTCAGAGAATGAAAAGGAAGGTACCTGTAGTCATAGGCACAGGGAGATAGTGCAGTAGGCCAAAGAATGAGAGAGAAACGATTCATGAGATCAATCTTACATGCTTGTGAAAGGCAAGGAACTATTTTATAGGTAGACATTATAATATTAATGTTAATATTTGGTCTTCTCTCTAATTTTATGTATTCTTATCTTTTTAACTGCCTTTAATTCAATCTCTATAGTTAAAGTTAAAGTTAAAATTCATACCAATTTTCCAAGCCCCAAATAGCTTTGGGTAGGCTGCATATGAAGAGAAAACAAATGGTACTAGTGCTTTGGTGGAAAGAAGTCTTTAATGGTACTAATTAATTAAGAGAAAGTAAGAGTAGATAAAGAATTTGATTGACTTTTATTGATCGATATTGTTATGGGTTTATTAACTTTTTTCGTTTTAAAATTTAAGTTTCATCATCAATACTTGTAGCCATGTGGACTACCATTTTTTAGTGAATCACATGTTTTTAAATTAATGAATCATTTTTACTCTCAGCTTATACAAACTAAATGGTAATCAATTTGTCATTAAACAAAGATTTAGGTAGAAAGTTTAGTTTCCAATTTAATTACTAAATGTTAATCTATGAAAGAAATTAAACAGCTTGATTCTTCATAGACTTAAATCATCACACAGCTTTACCCAGTAGTAACCAAATGGCATATTCAAAGCACATCATTTAAATAGAAAAATGGTACATGGGTTGACTTCTTTTAAGGGTTCATCTTCTTGCTCTAAATCAATGCCAAAGAGAGAAAATTCCACAGTTAGGACGAAAGGTTAATTTAACATGCAAGGAGGTCCCATGACATAACAAGTTCAAAAACTAGGGAAACTCATGATGATCAACTCTTGACGAGTAGAAGAAGATAAGACAAAGGCTAGTCCAGCAACGCTCTTCCAAACTTGTTAAACTAGAAGTAAAAAGGAAGACTAACTCAAGCATCAATTCTTCTGCTTTTATCTCCAGTAAACTTCTTTATTCTTATATCTTTGCTACTTTTGCATATATGCAAGAAGGAAAGACAGAGCTTCAGATATATATATATATATATATATATATATATAGCTTTAGCAGAAGCACATTTGTTCCTTTGGTATGTTGTTTCCTGCTTTTTGAATTGACTTTCACGTGGAAAAGTAAATGGTTGGGATTGCTATTGGGATTTTATTCTTTCTAGGATAAGCAAGAGGATCTGCTTCAGTTTTTATAAAGACTTATGCCATTAACTTAAAACACAAATTTCTTTGGATAAGTTGACAAGTTTAATTAGCAAATCTGCTCTTAAGTTACTCCTTTAATAAGTTAAGCTGGTTGTCGGGTAAGTTTGGACATTGACTGCTTTTATTACATGCTCACCTATATCAAACTTTTAGTACCTTCAAAGATTTCTCTTGAAAGGTTGTGGCTTTCAATGCCAGTTCTGCTAAAACTGGCGTTAAAGGCTATCCAGCTTTGGTTTAAGCTAAGGATCCTTAATTTGTTTCTAGAGCCCACCAGCAGCCTCGTGCATAATTTTTACTCTTTTTTTCATCCTTTTTCTTTTTTTACTCTGTCCAAAAATAACTAGTCTAGCTGCTAGTAGCCGCATTGCCTCTCTCCAGCCATTCACCTCTTTGCTCTCCTTCCAAAAGCAGCAAGGCCAACTGCTAGCATCCACACTGCCTTTCTCTGACCCTTTTCATCTTTGCTTTTCGTTTCAAAGCAACGAAGCCAGTTGCTAGCAGTCGTATTACTTCTTTTCGACCATTTCCTCTTTGGTTTCTGTCCGTAAGCAGTTAGACCAGCTGTTGGTATGGTAGCGACACTATCTCTTTTTCAGCCTTCTCCTCTTTGCTCTCCATCCAGAAGTAGCTATGCTAGCTATTGGCAGCTGCACTGCCTCTCTGGCACTCTTTTGTTTGCTTTCTCTTTACTCCTTTCTTTATCATTTGTCTTAATTATTATCAGGAGCAGCTGTACCTTTCCCCTCCATTCATTCATCTTTGGCATTCAAACATATATAAGTATTTTAGTGTAGATTTGAAAATTAGGTTTCACAATTTTGATTTAATTTGGTTAATTTTGGTTTAAAAAATATATTGAGAATATATATTATTTTGAGAAGTTCTGTATTAAAATATATTTAGCAAAAACATTGCCTCATGCGTACCAACAATGACCCAATCTCAAGGCCAAGCAACAACTGAATCAAGTGTAGAAAAAATATTTGTCAATCCACCGTCAGGGTTTGGGAAAGGAAACTATACATCACCATGAATGGCTACATCCATTATCACCTGAACATCACCAGAAAATAATGGATGCCCATGGATCATCCGATTAAGAGTATAATCCATAAAGATAACCCCACTTGCCATTACGTGTATTGATCTTACAGTAAAAGAGATAAATAGTAAAAGAGAAAAGAAAGAAGAATGTGTATAACTATTGTCTATCTAAAAAGGGATTTGTAGGGCTGGAGAATGAACTTGTAAGTTATTTTTCATTTATTATGTTATTAATTAATAATATATTCATTTAGTTGTACGTTCTAAAAATCTAGCATGTTCACTCTTTATGTTAAAAAAAGAAATAAGCATATGGTAGCGATGACCAAATTGATTATGCTTTATTGTGGAAGGCTTCATGACAGAATAAAAAAGGAGAATATATAAATGATGGGAGTTGACTGTGTGGGAAAGAATTGTAAGTGTAGTTCAACTTTCTTATAACATTTGTAGTAATAAATTTTATGTTTATTGATTAATTTTATTACAATATTGTAGGATGAGTTGATGACATAGAGCACACAGTGTAAGTTTACAACCTTCGGTCTAGAAGATGTGCTAGTGAAAGCTCTTAGTACACTTAAGCACCCCGGAGGCATTAGAGGTCAAGGATCTAGGGTGACTATCATATCTTATTTTGGGAAGGCCAAAACATTGACTGTCCCTCAAGGTATGTAATTAGATCAACAACAGTTGGCAGAGATGATGAGGTGGTTCACAGAGTATAAAGAAGTTTTGACAAACATTGCTGCAAATAAAACCGATGATGTCCAGTAAGAAAAATCTACAATGTAATTCAAGTAAAGGTAGTAATAATATAACTAGATTATTAGAGGATCCAACACCCCAATCACCTATGCCAATCATACCACCAGCACCTGCACTTACACCGACACCATACGACAACAATGTATGTTAAATGTTAATCATAGTAAATATGATTTTAATAATATTATGAATGTAACTTCTGTTTTTTTTGGATCATTATAGTGTAAGCTATGCCATATGTTCATCCAGTTATCAGACTACATAATGGCAAGTGAGGTTATCTTTTATGGATCATACTCTTAATCAGATGATCCATGGGTGTCTACTATTTTCTAATGATGTTCGGGTGACAGTGGATGTAGCTATTTATGGTGATGTACAGTTGCCTCGCCTAAACCTCGACGGTGGATTGACAAATGTTTTTTCTTCACTCGATTTAGTTGTTGCTTGGCCTTGAGATTAGGTCATTATTGGTACACATGAGGTAATGTTTTTGCTAAATATATCTTATAAAGTCAACCTATTAGTGTCAATTAAGTTTGCAAAATTTTTTCAGTTATCTACTATAAAGCAACAAGGCAAGTTACCAGTTAAGAGAGCACCAACATTGACAAAAACATAATCATCGGAACAAGTATCATCTATTGGGCTACCATTAGGATTGCAGAAGACGTATAATTATGTGAGTAAGGTGATGGCACCTAATAAAGCAATACACATACCTTTTATTAAATTCTTTGCTTCTGATGGACATGTATTTGTGGCTCGAGAAGATATCATGCAATTTTGTCACATGGAGGAGTTAAGTGTCACCACTATTTAGGCTTACATTGTGTATGTATGTCTTTTGAATTTTTATTTGTTTATTATTGTTTTGCTACATTATATTTATATTTTTCTTTCTTCATACAGATTTAGTTGCACTTGGCTTGGGGAAGTATTTTTTATTTATAATCCATCAACATCGTCATATGGAATGTCTATAAGTATAGACACTCAAACTCGTCACCTAGCCAATAGAATGATAGATCCGTGTGACAGAAGAGTAGTGATATTTCCTTATAACTTGAAGTAAGTCTTAATACTAGTTGAAATTATTAATAGTTCTGTTCATAATATTGTTAACATTTATTTTTAATAATGTAGGCAACACTGGATATTGGTGGTTGTCCAATCTCGTACTTTTGTATACAGTGTTTTTGATCCTTTGAACCATAGTTTTCATCAAGAACTAGATCAAATTATGTCCATGTGAGTGAAAATATTTTCATTTATATTAGCATGTATTTTTCTTTTACTCCTAAAAATATTGATTATTTTCTATTGATAGCTCCTTTAAATTGTTTCAAGTTATCAAAGAATCAAGTAATAGGCACATTCCTAGGAGTATTCTTACTAAGGTATGTATATTTAAACCTATATGTGATGTTAGTTTTATTTATTTTGCAAAATATAACGATTAAAAAATTTTAATGTACTGTCCACATCAGCCTCTAAATACTGAGTCTGGATATTATATTATGAAATTTTTAAGGGACATCATTGATAGACGTGATACTGTGTGAAAATGATAAATTTTTAAGTATTTACTTATGTAAATAGTTCAATAATTAATTGATGTGCTTATTAAAAGTTTTAATTGGACTAACTTTTTTCTTTTATAAATATAGTTTGTGGACATAGATACTTACACCCAATCGGATATTGATAAAGTTAGAAATAAGGTTGGACAATTTCTGTGGAGTGCCATATTACAAAGTTGAACCTTGAAGATTTTTGTGCACATGAACATCATTGAATTTATATAGTTGAATTTTTAGGATTCTGGATGATAATGTACATTTAAACTCATGCATTGTTCATATGGAGTTCAATTATGACATTAATATTTTTTTTATTTTGTTAATCTTTTATCACTTTTTTGGATTAGATTATGTTGAACTATTTTCGAACATGAAAAAAGTAATGATGATTTTAGTGAGAATAGTTTTGAAGTGTATAACAAGAAAAAGTTTTTTCATTGAAGTGTTCATATTGAAGTGTTAAACTATTAAAGTGTTGGTATTGAAGTGTTGGTGTAATTTTATTAAAGGAAGAAAGATAGAATAGTTGTTTCATTTAAGTGTTAGTATTGAAATGTTGGTGTAATTATGTTGAATGAAGAGAGATAGTATAGTTGTTCATTGAAGTGTATAAAAAGAATTGTGATTAGTATATTTGATAATTGTATACTTATATGTGTTGACTAAGTTTAATTGAAGAGTCATATTTATATATTGTAATTTAATTTTGATGGAAAAAATGTTGGTTGCATATTATGAAGAATTGTATTGATGTATGTGATTGATGTGAAAGAGATGAACAATGTTATATATGCAGGTTTTAGATAATTTGAATATAAAAATTTTGTATTTATTTGGAAATTATTAAAAAAAATATATTCCTTTAATGACAGTTCTGATAAATAGTTGAGGAGTGTACCCATTTTAATGACATGAACAAAGATAACATTTCTACAACTATCATTAAAAGCTATTTTTAACTGTCATTAAAGCTTTTATTTGTAGTAGTGGGACCATACTCGAGCTTCGGATCAATGTCCCTAGCAATGAGGAGTGTACCTGTGTGTTCCAACAACATGATATATTTACTTGTAGTCTACTTGAAGGTCATAATTCGCAGAACATTTTATGGTATCAATAAGAGAAGGCAGAATGGAAGATTTGCTAGGTATGAAATCTCATTGTATTGAAGTCAAGGATTTGCTAGGAATTTCGGATCAAAGAAGAGGCAAATAAACCCAAATCGATATGAATGAAAGATGCCTCTAGAACTGGTTTTTCTCAATCAATTGAGGAAAGAACCATAATGTTGCTCCCAAAAATAGAATTATATGAAGCCCTTTTGAATGACCTATAATGGAGTCTACTACATTTTTTCTTGGCTTTTCTTTTTCCTCTTGGCTTCCCTGAGTAGAGTTAGCGAATCAAAGAGTAGAAAGTGATCTTGCCTTCCCTTTGAGGTAAGAAATAGTTCCTTTTGATTCAATTGCAAGAAAATAACCTCTTTCTAGAGTTTTATATGGACACTAAGCCAAATAGTCTATTTATACTTTTTCCTAAAAAATGAAAAAAAATAAACCATCCTAATGAAGATATGGCAGAAGCATCACTTTGTTTATTCCCTTCTTCCTATCGCACTAAGGGTAATTTGCAAAACACTAGTCTTTCCATTTTCAATTCTATTGTCTTTCACATTGATGATTCTTAAAATGAGACTTTTTTTTACTCCTATCAAACAAATTTCAATCTCTTAGAGTGGATTTTGTCATTGTAGATCATCCAAATGGGAACTCCTTTCTCTATAAGCCTGTTGGTTGATAGAACTATGAATTTCTACGGTTAAGAGGCAAATCGTATGCGAGCCAATGAATTCAATGATGCGTATCCACACTTATCTCCATTGTTAGGCTAGCCTTAAGGGATCAACTTAGGATTTAATCCATGTTTGAAGCCTTTTGAAAGCTGTTCAAAAGGAAAATTTCCACCTACTGGTAAAGCAGTTGCTTTAAAACAAGGGAAAAAGGGATCCATCATTAGATAGACAGTTGGAGCTCACTGAGATCAATCATCAAGCTAGCTATCCATGTTCAAAGAGGGAGTAAATGGGAAGAAAAACATACCTATGGGCTAATTCTTTTAAAAGAAAGACCAAGGGAGTGCAATGAAAGGGCCATTGTTGCAATTGAAGGCAACGATTAGCTAGCTCAAATAGGATAAAGAGGCTTGATTAGTAACCACAAATTAAAAGGTCTTTCTCATTATTTAAAAAAGTTATTAATTTACACTGCTCACTATAGCAAAGAGAGAGGGTTTTAGTCTACTTTTCCTAATTGGAGATTCAATTAGAGATAGGCGATTTGATTAGTTTTCTTATGCAAAGGATGGAGTGTCTGATAAGTGAACGATTAGGGAAACTTAAACAAAGAGCTCAGAGTCTTCATATTTTTAAGAGAGGTAGACCTTTTAGGGCCCTTTTTTTACCGAGTAGGGTGACATAATGGATAAAGAATGGGTTAGAGCACAATGGTTAAGAACTTTTAATTGGGCAGTTATCTAGAAAGGCATCTTAAGCAGGGCTGGTAAGAAAGTTACATCTTGCTTAGGATAAAAAGGCTTTTTATGCTAAGAAGCTAGTGGAATGTGAGGTTTATCTCTTTTTAAGGGTTAGTTTAATCAAAGTATTAGATATGTTGGTTCGGGTCTAAGTTCACAGATTGTAGAAAATGGCTTATTATCCTGATCCTTATACCTAAAATGGTTGGATCAAGAGATAGAAATCACTACATCGATAGCAATAGTTGGGGTCATTCCATTTGATCGATCAAGAGCAGAGGAATCCAAAGAACAAAAGCAAGAGAGAGAGGGGTAATGTTTCCTCCTGCCCGAGTGTCAAAGGCTCAACATACTCTTTATAGGGGAGGTACTTGCCTAATTGAGTGGGCTGACATAGAAACCATTCTTACTCACCTTGCTCATTGACTTTTTTTTTGCTTTTTATGTAATGCTATCTTGTTTGATATTGTAATTACATGAGCTTTACTTCCTTGTTATGTGTGCTATGTTTTCTTGCTTTCTAAAGTATCGACTTGCCAGGCTGACTCGTTGAGTTATAGAGACGAGTGAGTGCATTTGAGTAGTTTAGATAGTTAAAGGAATTTCTTTTACTTTTCCATTTCCTTAAGGCCTTATGAGAAGAATTTGAGCCATTACACCACTTTTTATTATTGCAGATGCAGTTTGTTAAATAGTATGAGTTGAGCCATTACACCATTTTTTACAGTTTTAGTCTCCTTCTATACCTTTGACTACTAGATCCAATTGAAAGATTACCAAAGATGAGTGCGCATACTGCCATCAGACAGGACATCAGAAGGTGAATTATCTTAAAAAACTTATGAATGAGCAAAAGAAGTTAAATAGAATAAGTTTTGGATCCTCAGGACGTGTCACCCCAAGATGGTTTAATTTATGATTATGCAATAGTTCTAGTAGTAACTTAGTTCTTTTATTGGACCTATGCCTATAAGTGTCGCTGCCATGTGTGCTTATGATATAAGTGTGTTTTGTTCTTCACCATTAGTCCTTTTCTTCTAGTATTTTTGATTCCAATGCATCTCATCACATGACATTTGATTCTTTTAATCAATTGTTCTCATCTATTCCTTTTTTTTTTTTTTGTTCATGCTAAAGATGGATACCCTATGATAGTTAATCAAATCAAATCCATCACTACTGGCTTTGGTCCTTATTGTTTTTCATGTTCGTTGTTTATCACTCAAAACTATATTTTACAGAGATTTAAGATTGAGTATGTGATGTTATTTTCTACCTCCTTTGGTTGTATTTCACAAGATCGGCATTAAAGGAAGTTGATTAGGACAAAGTGTAGAAAGGGGGGGCTTTATGTGTATTTGGATATTCCTCCCTAACTTTCTAGAGTTTTGTTTTATCCACATTTCATTTGATGAAGCAATCTTTATTATTGTATTTGTGGCATTTTAGATTAGAGCAAGTTTTCTAGTTCTTGTTTGAAGTACATGTTATCTGTTGGTCTACTAGGTACTGTTCCATATTCCAAAATATCTAATTGCAAAGGCAATAAGCTAGCTAAGTTTTCTGTACTTCCTTTTTCAAAAAAGTACTTATTCTTCACCATCTTATCTTATTCATTTTGATGTGTGGGGTCAAACCCTGTTACTAACCAAAACATAAAAAAGTTTCTAAACTTCAAATATATCCTAGTGATTTACAAAACAGTAAATTAGTGATAAACGCTAATGAACCCATACGTTGATCACGAGGATGTTTAAAAGTGATGTCTTCGAGGCTAAAGACTCAGTCTTCGAACTTTGACAACTTTTTGAAAAGCATGAAGAGAAGTTTAGTATTACTTTTGATGACTTAGAATCTTTTTATCTTGGGTTTGATGATGATCCTAAGCTGGCTCGCATAGGCAAAGCTCTATCCACTTTAAAAAAGTAGGCATTCACTAGTTTCCTCAATGACAAGGTTCATTGTTTTGTCTTTTCATATGAAGTCATGCCAGGATTAAACTCAAATGTGGTCGAACACAAGCTTCCCATAAAATCTAATGCTCAACTGATCAAGTCATAATGAGATTAAAAATCGATGCCTCTATAGCAATGTAGAACATGGAGTAGCATTATGTCATTCCTACAAGTGATCCCCCAATTCGATGAAATGCTATATAAAGACTTCGAGATCAAGTATGATATGTTTCTTTCCATTTCTCATGAACTAATTGTTTCTCCGAAATAAGAGATCAAAGTGATTTTCCTCCTTTTCCCTAATAAGTCGACGACATTACACTATTAAGGTACTTCAAATAAACTAGAGTACATATAGATACACAAGTGCTAAAAACCATTTCTCTAGATATATTCCAAACTATTAGGGTCATTGCTCCGGGTCTTGTTCCCTTGGTGTGAAAGCAGTTGGTTTTGTAATTTTAGAATTTTGTTGATCCCAAGCACTCTATCTCCATCATTGCATATGGGAATATAAAAAGTAAAAAGAAAAAGGCATGACTAGAAGAGTTATGAAAATTAAGTGAATTTATGTAGTTGAGGCATTCTTGCTTGACTTGAAAAAACAATTCCCTACAGAAAGCTTAACGGAGTTTAGCCTATATGAGTAGTAAAGAATTTTAGTGAGTTGTGGTTGGTTGTTAACTAACAAAAGGTGTGGGAAAAAGAAAAAGAAAATGTAGAAAAGGTATGGAAAGGCCCAATTTTATTTGTGGGGGGACCTTTTCTCCCAAAAAAAAAAAACACATATAATGGTCAGTTAACCTAACCCCCTTCTTGTAGGGTGTTTCAAGAGTGTAACTTTTATATATATATATATATATATATATGTATATATATATATATATATATAATTATGACTATAGTTCATCATAAGGCATGCAAATGAAGAGGGCTAGCCTCTGTGGAAGAAAGAAGTCAAGCTTTAGGCACTCAAGAATAGCAACAGAAAGGTCAGTCATTGGACATCAATCTCATCTCAGTGAAAAAAAAGGATAAGCAATCGAACCCGTGGAGTAGGACCAATTTTCACGGATTAGAACATTACCAAATAGAGCAGCTTGTAAGCACTACTTATGTGGAATAGTTTTTGTGCCTTTTCTTGTGATGTAAGAAGGGTTGCTGCATCGCCTTATTAACGTTCGAATCAATCAGTATATGATTACTGCATATATATATATATGTGTGTGTGTGTGTGTGTGTGTGTGTGTGTGTTTGTAGGTGCTTCCCATCATGTGTATCGCTTCTACTAGCTGGGAAGCTTAATGCCTCTTCCTTATCTATATCGAAGACCTTGCCTAAGCCAAGGGAGCATTTTTTCTACCACACAAACTAGGAGCTAGTGGCCAAGAAGGGTCTATTTCTATCGTACTACGATAAGAGCTATTGCCTTCTATCTAATCTTTCTCTAATTTATAGTATTTTATAATATAAAGTAAATCTTTCTAGTCATCTGAAAGAGCTTAGACCTAATGATGGCGCACTTTTTCTTCTTTTCCTCCCTACCCCGCATTCCTAATGTTAAGAATAGTAATATGAGAATGCAATTACCTAGCTACTAAAAGCTATTAAAGAAAAGAGCAGCTCTAATTATATTCCTTACAAGCATAGTAGGTAGGATGATAGCAACAAGCGTATTCTACTTCTTGTTGCTATTTTGATGTCCTCTTGTACTAGTTACTAAAATAAACTAACTCCGTTTTTCTCTTATATAGTTAATGAGTGCTTATGGTTTGAGAAATGTTGTTATTCTGTAAGCAAGTTATTAGTAGGAAATGGTTTGAATGTACTAATTATCAATAACTTCTCATCCATGGTAATCTGAAAAGGAAAGAAACAAAATTGAGGTTTAATAGCCAAAGTTGTTAGTTGAGTTAAAGGCTTTAAATTGCTGCTCTAAAAAAAAATGTGAGACAGAAATTAACACGATTAGCTCTAGATAAGAGATCCTTATCTTGGAAACCAATTGCTGATGGGATATGTTTCACTTTGAGTCTAAATAAGGGATGAAGTGGTTTTCTTGCCTAACGAAGTTCAAACTATACTTACACCACAGTAGCCATTAATAGCAAGCCTAACTTGGTAAATTGATTAGGATGCCATGAGGACCCTTTTAACTTAAAAAAGCTAGAGGGTCTTTCAATGTAGGTCCCTGCGCACCAAAGACAATGATGGATGGTCCCAAGTTTTACAACACTTTTTAAAATCTAGGTGTGTTCTATCGAATTGGGAAGATCCACTAAAAGGAACAAGGTGAAAGTAACCCCTAGCTAGGATGGTAGCCAATTATAAAAGCAAGACAACACTAATTGGAGTTATCTTAAGTTCCTAGCTATACTTGTGGATATTCATTTCTAGAGAAATAAAAAAACAAGGAGAGATAGAGGAGGTAATTATCATCAGGTTAGAACCCATACCTATGAAGTTTTCATTTTTTTTAATAATTTGACAGGCTTAAAACATTCTTCATTATGATTCTTGACACTGAGGAAAATTTGAAACATAAGGATGGATCATTATAATGATTGCCTCTATCCCGAAGAATGTTCTTAGAAAAGTATGCTTTGCTGGTTGCAGGCTTCAATGATGATAATGGATTCAACATATGCAATATGAAGAAGATAGATGTTTCGGACATTAGGATTCTAACCACTAGAAGGAATCAAGGAAATGGAAACAGATCCCAGCTGTAGTAATATGTACATCGAAAAGCAGTACCTAACCTATTTTGGTAGGCTTATTAACACGACATAAACTTCATCATTAAGAATAGGTACTATATGAATACCGTTACACTAGGGAAAGGTCGAATGTATGGAGTGCTAGATCTAGTTTTTTTGTTTTTTTTTCATATGATAGGCATTATAACGATATGCATGACAAACTCGACTTGCTATTGAAAACGGAAATCGAAATGTTAAATGAAACATATTGTAGAATGAAAAGACATAAGATGAAGAAAAAGAACTATCTAAGACCATTGAAGTCTTTAAATTTGCATTTAATTTATTGGATTGAATGCATATCAAAAGCGTCATTGTGCTTGGCTGTGAGGGCTCTTAGCCACATGGATAGTTCTATATGTTCATGAGTACCCGACCTTGAGATGTGGATCATCCAAAGCACATTGGCATGGCGTATTTGTCCTATTTGAACCAAGATTTCAAACCAAACTTCTCCTCAGGAAGATAGATAGGGTGATTCAGGTGAGATCTAATGCATATTCAACTTTCTATCCACTCGTGGGATCTAAGTAGTTCGAGGGGGACCACCATGGCTCCTCTTTTCTCGATAATCGATACGTCCTTTATCAGTGCATAGACAACAATCTCTCGATCATTGGTTTAGGTTTGACCTCAATGGGAAAATAAAATAAAGCACCTAACAACGTATTTTCATAAACCAAGAACTACGAGATCACCCTTTTTATTTAGGGGTAGCGGAGGGATCGTACCATTAGAGCCTGTTTTTTTATTTTTTTATTTTTTTGCATGCTTTTCCAAAGAAAGCTGTAATCAATAGGTTGTTACACTTCCTCCCTTCTCGAAAGAAAAAACTTGAAATTCTTTTTCCTTTTTGCAGGATCTAAAAGCTTTGATCTAGCCATCAGAAAAATGCATGGCTGATAAAATTTGTAAACGGATTTTAGAGTGTCTAAGTTTAAGCCAAGAGAGTCTTTTAACACCCTCTTTCTTCTTCTCTTCAGAGTTATGTGACAAATACTTGCCATGGTAAGGAATTGTAGGGGGTGGGGGGGACAAGCACACTTAGAGAGCATAGTACAACGGAGAGTTGTGGGCTGCATTCGAGAAGGATGAATCACACCCGAAAAAAATCTATTAATTCTCTCTCAATTGGTTGGACCATAGGTGGGATGGTTTACTTCATAGACAAGGTCTCTGGTTGAAGTCCAAGATGGCCCAACTACACCAAGGAAAAGAATAAAAGAAGTAACTAACTTCTTCATGCATTCTCCACTTGGCTTAGGGGGATATAACTCAATTGGTAGAGCTCTGTTCTTGCAATTGGGTCATTGTGATTATATGTTAGGTGTCTAATTGTCCAAGCGATAATGATAGCATCTTGTACTTGAACTGTTGACTCACTTTTTTTAAGTAATAGGGAAAAAGACTAAAATATGCTACTAACTCTACTTAAACAAAAAAAGGGTTGTTAAGAATGTAGATAAGGTAGGATGGTCAGTTGGTTCGATCTGTATGGATTGTACATGGACGATAGTTAGAGTCGAGAGTTCTACCAAGGTTCCTCATTTGAGATCCCTAAGGAAGAATATCAAGTTAGCCCTTGTGAAGAGCTTGATGCATTATCTCCTTTTCACCCTTTGAGCGACATGAAACAAAAGGAAGGAAAATCCATGACCGACCCTATCCTCTCCACCTTGTAGGAACTATGAGATCACTCTAAGGACACCTTCAATATCTAGAGGTCACAAGTCAACCACAAAACTTTATTCAATAAGTGGAATGTATTAGCTGTCCGCTTTTAAGTTGGTAGTAAGGGTCAAAAAAAGGTAATCACTCATTCTTAAAACTAGCTTCGAAAGAGCGAGGCCAAAAAAAGGAAAGGAGGAAGCTCTCTATTCCTAGTTCTTTTACAGCTAGATCCTCCGAAACCACAAGAATCCTTAGTTAGAATAGGATTTTAACTCGGTATCTTTTGAGATTTTAAGAAGAGTTGTTTTTTTGAAAGCATAGTATGATGAAAGTTTTAAGCTGTGTTCAGGGGAGAGTTATTGTCTATCGTTGGCCTCTATGGTAGAATCAGTCAAGTGCTTGATCAGTGGTGGTTCACCTTGTGGTGGATGTTAACGGTTCAAGTCTACTTATCTCTAACTCATGAACTTAACGCATACAAAGCTATATGATAGTACCCAATTCTTTTGATTTGACAGTTTGATTTATAATTTCTCATTCATGGACATTGATAAGATAAGATCCTTTCATTTAGCAGCACCTTAGATGGCATAGTCTTGAAGTTAACAGTGAAGTTTAAATGAGGAAGGCTTACGGTGGATACCTAGGCACTTAGAGATGGGGAACGGCGTAGTAAGTAACGAAATGCTTTAAGGAGTTAAAAATAAGTGTAAATTCGAAGATTCCCGAATAGGTCAACTTTTTGAACTGTTGGTAAATCTATGGGCAAGGAAGAGATAACCTGGCGAACTAAAACATCTCAGTAGCCAAAGGAAAATAAAACAAAAGTGATTCCCATGGCATCGACGAACGAAATAGGAGCAGCTTAAACCATGAAAATGGGGTTATGAGAGAGCAATAAAAGTGTCATGCTGATAGGCAAAGCAATGGAGTGTTACACCCTAGATGTTGAGAGTTTAGTATTCGAAAGCATCATTAGCTTATGCTTTGACTCGAATAGCATAGGGCATGTAGAATCTCGTGTGAATCAGTAAAGAGCACTTCGCAAGGCTAAATACTGTTAGGTGACTGATAGCGAAGTAATACCATGAGAGAAGGGTGAAAAAACCCCTATCGAGGAGTGAAATAAAACATGAAACTATAAGCATGCAAGGCTTGCAAGGAATTGAAAGCATTCCACCTCACCAAGACCACGAATGGGTTACTTTTTGCATCATGAAGGCCATGAATGGGACTAGTCAAGCAAGATCTCGTTACAAGAATAAGAAGTAGAATGTATGATTCATTATAAAATTTTCTCTTTTGCTAAGGTAAGGGGTCATTATGCCCTATCTTTGGTCTTAAAAGAATCGAACTAAGTCGTCTACCCATTCCATCTGCCTCGAAACTAATCAATCATCAAAGTGAAGAAAAAAATCGTAACTTCAAGAGCATCCTTAAAGATGCCAATGAATGAAATGACATTACTAAGAGCTCTCCCTCAACAAGAGTTAAGTAAAAGAAAAAAAGGGAAAGGCAACTTTAACTACTAAACATACCTAAAAAAGGATATATTCTTCTTGATCAATTGCTTTGGACCTTGCTATAGTGCATATAGCCTTATATATGAATCTAGATCACGATCTCGATATAGAAGGATAGTAGTGCCTTTGCCTTTGCTTTAAGTGGATCAACTGGTTACCTTTTTAATTGGTGGTTATCCAGAGTGAATTTGGGAAGTGCTAATCTATTATTAGGAAGCTTCTAGAGGAAACAAAAGCTATCACAATATCAATTATTACATCTTTATCCAAAAGGTAAATCGATGTAGGCAGTTAGTTGCCTCATATACATTAAAGGAAATGCTATCGTGTGCCTAGATGAACTCTCTTGTAAACTCTCTTTCTTGGCCTAGAATGTGGGCTAAATGAAACCCTTACATTTCCTCCCTACCTATAAGTGCACTTCCAACTCACAACGGTGCTTCTTTCTGATCTAAGTTAGAATCTCTGACTTCTGTCAGTTATTCAGATCTTTCCAGAGAGGTAGATTCATATTTTCCATCATCCAGTTGATGGAAAAAAGACACCTACCAGTGGGGCTGCTTCCCAATAAAGATGTCCATCCAAATTTTTTCCTCGAGTGCCCTCACTCGAACCTGAGGGCATCATTGGCATCAGCCCTATCCAATTTTGAAATTAAGGTTCTCAAAGCGAATGAAATGGCTAAGGCTAGCCCTCTAAGGAAGCCTATCTTTATCAATAAAGAAGAGATGATACAGCCTCCCATGGTAATGAATACCTTTGAAAATAAGCACCTTTGCCTTTGTTGGCACACTCTGTGTGACTACATGCTGGGTCTTCTACCCATGACTTTTTTGTTGGGGGTCGTAGTGGATCATCTTTCGTCCCTATGGCTCATGCAACATGATGCTCATGGCATGCTTATTAGGCCCACTATCGAGGGATAGTCATAAGGGTCTAGCTCACGTATGGCTTCCTTGGCTTAGCTGGCGCACCCTGTGTAGTTGCACACTAGGCCATCTGCCCATGTCATACCTGCACGGGCTAGCCATGGCATGGCTCTTCTACTCTGACAATGGTCCATGTGACGTGGTACTCATGGCATGCTTGCTTGGAACACTATTGTGGGATAACGATGAGGTTTTGGCTTATGTGGGATGCCCTTACATTACACGGCGCGGCCCATGCAGCCGCACGCTGTGCCTTCCGCTCATGTCTTATCTGCTGGAGGCAGTTGTGCCTCGCCTTCTATACCGATCATCCAAGTAACGCTGTGCTCATGGCACGCTCGCTTGGCACACTACGGAAGGATAGCAACGAGGGTTTGGCTCATGTGAGGTGCTGTTGTCTTGGCTGGTGCACCCTATATGGCCGCACGCTAGGCCTTCTGCCTATGCATGCCTACTGAGGCAATTGTAGCTCGCTTCCCATGCCCATGGCTCAAGTGACGTGGCCCTCACGGCACACTCATTGGGCATATGATTTTGGGATAGTGATAAGGGTTTAGCTTACGTAAAGTGCCCTCACCTTGGTTGGCATGCCTTGTGCAGTCGCACACTAAGCCTTCTGCCTATACTATACTTGCTGGTCGACAGTTGAGGCTTGCCTCCCTTGCCTTTGGCTTGGTTAGCGTATATTGCGATCGCACACTATGCAATTTGCGCATGCCACATCGACTAAAGGTAACCTAGGCTCGCCTTTCGTGCCCATGGTTCAAGTGACACAATGCTCGTGGCATGTTCACTAGGCACAAGACCTAGGGATAGTGACGAGGGTTTGGCTCACGTAAAATGCCATTGGCTTGGTCTGCGTGGCATGTATGACCACAAGCTACGTTTTTCACCTATACTATGCCTTCTAGTTATAGCTGTGGCTTACCTCTAATGCATATAGTCTAGGCAATGCACTCGTAGCACACTCGCTAGGCACACGATCAAGGGATAGTGATAAGTGTTTAGCGAGAGTGATGATCCCTTGGCTTGATTGGCGTGGCCTATGAGGTTGAATGCTAGGCCTTCTACCCATGCTAAGCTAGTAAGGTGTAGAAGTGGCTCACCTCTTATGCACATGGTCTAGGTGATGCAACATTCATGGCATGCTAGCTGGGCACATGTTTGTGGGATAGTAATGAGAATTTGGCTCACGTGGGGTGCCATTGGCTTGGCTAGTGTGCCCTACGCAGTTGCACGCTAGGCCTTGTGCCCATGTCTATCCTCTTAGGGGCAATCGTGCCATGCCTTATGTGCCTATGCGAAGCGATGCTCGCTACACATTTATTAGGCCTATGATTATAACATAGCGATGAGGGTCTGGCTTGCATGATGGACCCTTGGCTTGGCTGGTATGCTCAATATGGCTACATTAGCCTTTGGCCCATGCCAAGCCTGTTGGAGGTAGCCGTGACTTGCCTTATGTGCCCATGTACCATGTGATGCGATGCTTAATGCACGCTCATTGAGCCTACAATCGACAAATAATAAGGAAGGATTGGCTTATGTGGGGCACCCTTTGATTAGCTGGTGCGCTTAGTGTGGTTCCACATCGGGCCTTGAGCAAAAGGTGATGATACTTGAGCTGTAGAAGATGTGTCCAATGTGTAGGACTATTTGCCCTTACCTCTAACACCACAAGCACGACGTCCCCCTCTTTTTGACATCTGTGAGTAATGAACAAAGTATATTTAGTGAGAAAATTATAAAATGAGCATAAATCTAATTTGTAACGTATTCAATCACAGACCTTTATAATCAGTCACCATCAACAATGTCATTCACAAAAGTTTTGTCTTCACAATTAGACTCCTCACTATTAAATGATGCTTTTTCTTGATCTACCAATTGAACTGAATTTTCCTGAACTTGAATCTTTTAACCTTGATCATTGATATCTCTCAAATTATTTACAATCTGATCGTCAAAAGAAAAGGATGTAACTGTTGCATCATATCATCTTGGAATGGATCATTCGGAGATTTAATTCGATTTCTTGCTTTAGTTTTGATGACCACACTTCAATCTCTCTTTTGTGGAGTGGTATTAGGATACGATGTAAAATATACTTGCTATGCTTGATATGCAAAAATAAAGGTATCATTTCCTTTATATCTCTTATTGGTTTTAATATCAATGGTCCCATGCTTGGGGCAGATCCTTTTACCCATGCTAGAAGGCTCAAACCATCTACAATTGAATAATGTCAGTTATTTCACAAGCATACCAGGATACATGATCTCTATAATTTCTTCAATGATTCCATGGTACATATAGTTTGTACTTATCAAAGCTACTCCAAAGTTGTTTGAACTTCGATTATTAGCGCAATTGAAATTATGAAAATAGTAACTATTAACATAGTGAATTGGATAATTGTTGACCTTATTTATAGGTCCCCATGCTAAATCATACAAAAATGTATCATTCACCCCATTGATAGGATTGTGCACCTAATAACATATCGATAGAAACGAAACTTTGTCAACATAAATGCTATTGAAAGTTACATTATTTCATAATTGCAATGAGAATTGCCATGAAATTACTTACGTATTCCTTGAACCAATCAACAAAGTCTGATTATATATGTTTTGTTATATCGACTTTGCGTAGATTCGATAAGGATGTGGTTAATGTCTAAATGAATATTCTGCAAGGATAAATAGCATATGCATCAAATTATATCCAATATAATTGATGTAAAACATTACCAATATACATAACAAAGCTTATTGCACAAAGAGTTCAACTTCAGGATAACTCATAAGCACGTATTTGCTTATCTCAAATGTTTTCTCTTGTGTAAGATAACCATCCTTACATAACCCCTCATTTCGGCCAGGACAATTGAAGATAAATAGTTGAGGATTCTCAAATGACTCATCACCATCATCATTTTGTGGCACTCTTTTCTAGCTTGGACATGTGCCTTAAAATAGTGAGAACAAAAAGATGATGACTCCTCCAATATTTAAGCTTCATAGATGGAACCTTCCACATGAGTTTTATTCTTAACCTTCTTTTTTCAAATTGTGTAAAAATTTACAAAATAACATTTTCACATGCATTGGGATAATCACATAAGCTCAATCCATTTAAATGTAAATAAAATTTCAACAAAACAATTCGTACCTCTCAAATGGATATATCCATCTGTATTGTACTGGTCCTCCAACTCGCACTTTATACACCAAGTGCACGGGCAAGTGTTCCATAACATTAAAAAATGTAGGAGGAAATATCTTTTCAAACTTACACAAAATTATGACAATATTATTGTCCATCACATCTAACTTATTCTCCTCCAATTTCGGACAACATAAATCTCGAAAGAATAGACTCAATTCAATGATAGCGTCCCAAATAGGCGTAAGTAGGCAACTGAATGCAATTAGCAATAATCTCTCCATCACCACATGACAATCATGGCTTTTCATATGTTGCAATGTACATGTTCGAATGTCAATACATCTGCCCAAACTAAATGCATATCCATCAGGAAGTTTTAACTCTTTTATCCATTCATATATAGCCCTCTTCTGGTCCATATCCAGTGTATATTGAACTTTCAATTTTGTGAAGCTTCCATTACCTCTATCTTCAAGATGTAAGTCATTTCGACGACAATATAAAGGTAGATCTAACCTTGCTTTGACGTTGACCTTAGTTTTTCCATTAACATCCATCACAGTATGACAAAAATTCTTGAAAACATTGGCTTCAGTATGCATGACATCTATATTATAAGGGTTCAATAAATCACGCCAATATGGTAAATCCCAATAAATTTTTTTTCTCTCACACATTTTTTTGCTGGGTATTTTTATTTTCTAGCACATTTTTTTAAATTTATTTTTCTTATTTTTTATTTTATTTTTTTTAGTTGTTTCATTTCTTTTTACTTTTCAACCTTGTTTACAAATTTTTTGTATTTTTTAATTTTTTAAAATTTGAAACGTCTTTAACTACTTTAATACAATATAATAGAAAAAATTAAACTTACCAAGTGGTTGCAATTTTATTAGTTTATTTGATTTTTAGTTTCGTATTATATTATATTTTTTATTTATCTAATTTTTAAATTTTATTTTATTTTTACATAATTCTATTTATTTATTTATTTTAAATACATTTTATATTTTTGTTGTATTTGTATTTATTATTCTTTGATTTATTGTAATTTTATTAATTTTTCTTTAAAAGATTAAATGTAAACCAAAATTATTTTTTAATAAAATAATTTATTATTTTTGAATTGTTTTAAATTATAAATTATTTTAAATTATCTTTTCCATTTTTTATTTTTTAAGTTTTTTAATTTTTTGTGTTTTTAATTTTTTTAATTTTTTAGATTTTACTACCTTTTTATTTTAATTAATTTTTTAATGAGTTTGCATTATATGTATTTCTTTTCAAATTAATATTTTATTTTATTTTATTTTCTACTATTATTTCCAACAAAATCTTTTTTTTTTGTTTTGCAAAGAGTTTTGTTTTTTATTATAATCTTTTTTTTAATATGCATTGTCTTTTGTTTTTGGATTTTTGGATTTTTTTTTGTTTTTTTGGTTAATTTTTTTTATAACTTTTTCTTTTTTTTAATTTTATGGGGGTGTTTTTAGTTTCTTTCACTTTTTTTTTGATAACTTTATTTTTCTTGAATTTTTTTAGTTTATTTGATATTTCAATTTTTTATTTGCTTTTATTTTATTTTTAATATTTTATGAATTTTTATTTTGTAATTTCATTAAAATTTTTAATTTTAATTTTATTTTGTTATTTTTAATAAATTTTTTGATATATTTAAAAATTTTATTTCATATTTTAATTCAGTAAAATTATAAATACTAGACATCTCCAATTGGTTGCAATTTTGTTACTTTGTTTAGTTTTAAATAATTTTATATTTTGTTATATTTTTATTTTATTTATGGTTTGATTTATTGTATTTTTATTACACTTATTTAAAAGATCAATGCAGTTTAAAATTATTTTTTAAAAAATATTTTTGAATTGTTTTAAGTTGTTTTAAAACAAGGTAGAAATATGAACTTTCTATGCCTAATATGGACGTCAAAAAATACGAGCTCCCTCTGTTAAAAAGAAAGTAAGGACCCAGTTTAGGCCATATAGGCCCTCAGGACATATCAGCCTTTCAAATAATCTAGTAAACAGGATAAGAAATCCAAAAAGTCTATAAAGAAATGGCCCATCATTAGATGTTTTAAATGTGGTAAGATAGGACATGATGCAAGGAATTGTAGAGTATGTCAAAAAATCTATGAATTAGAAATACTAGGAGAAATAAAAGATAATATACTTTGTATATTAGCCAAAGAGGACATGTCCCAAGCCGAAAGTGAATATATAGAGGAACAAAGATTCAAGTGATTCAAAAACCTTAGATGAAGTATGTAGTGAACGAATATGTGAATGCAAAATGATCAATATGATTAGCAAAAAAGAATTATTAGTTGAGATTATTGATGAGATAGAAAAAATAAAAAAGGAATATTTATTAAAATTAAAATCGCTTACATTTGAAGGAAAAGAAAAACAAAACATTAAACCTTACGATTTACAAGAAATATTAGCACAAGAAAAAAAGGTAGAAACAGCTGGAATCCAAGATTTACAAATAGAAATTAATGAACTTAAAAAGTAAGTTAGCCAACTATAAAAGGATAATATAGAAGTCAAAACAGAAGTGTTAGCCCTCAAAGTACATTAGGAGTTGGGATGCCCACCAAAAGAAAAAGAATTAGTAAAAGAAAGTGGAGAAGAAGAAGATTTTATTAATATAATAAATAAAATACACTTGCAAAAATGGTACATAAATATAACCTTAGTAATAAACAATGATTTTCATCTCAAAACCATAGCTCTAATAGATTCAGGAGCACACCAGAACTATATTCAAGAAGGGTTAATATCTATCAATATTATGAAAAAACATTAGAAAAATTACGTGAAGCCAATGGAGCTAGGCTCCAAATACAATTTAAGCTAATCAAAGCCAAGATATGCAATGAGGAATATTGCATAGAAAGCCTTTTTATATTAGTAAGAGATATCCAACAATAATTAAATTAGGAACACCATTCTTAGAGACATTTTATATTTTTGTTTTATTTGTAATTTTATTTTTTGATTTATTATTATCTTATTACATTTTTCTATAAAATATTAAATTTAAACCTAAAATATTTTTTAATAAAATATTTTATGATTCTTGAATTGTTTTAAATCATAAATTATGTGAAGCCAATGGGCACCTTTTACCCATGCCATGCTTGTTGGGGACAACCGTGGCTTATCTCTTGTGGCCATGTATTAGGTGACGTGATGCTCGTGGCACACTTAGCGGGCTCACCATCGAGGGACATAACGACGAAGGGCTGGTTTACGTGGGGCGCCCTTGGCATTGTTATTGTGCCTTGTGAAATGGCCCATTGAGCCTTGTACCCTTGCTATGCATGCTATGGACAACCGTGGCTTGCCTCCCATGCCCATGGATGCGACCTTTATGGCATGCTCTCTGGGCACACAATTGAGGGATGTACTGACGAGAGGTTATCACGTGTGTAATGCCTTTAAATTGGCTGGCGCACCTTGCATGACCACATGTTGGCCCTTGCACCCATGTCGTGCTTTTTAAGGGTAGTCGTGGCTTACCCCTCATTCCTGTGGTCTTACCTCGCTCACTTGGGGCACCTTTGGCTTAATTAATGCGCTTTGTCCCATGTTAGGACTTGTGCCCGTGTTGTGCTTATCGGGGGCACTCATGGCTTACCTATAATGTCGTTGGTCTAAGCGATAAGGTGCTCATGCTACATTCACTAGGCACACAATTCAGGGATGTAATGATGAGTAGCTGGCCGGCATAAGGTGCATTTGGCTTTGCCGGCATGCTCTTTGCAATAGCATGTTGGGTCTTGCGGCCATGCCTTGCTTGCTAAAGGCAGTCGTGGCTTAAATCCTGTGGCTAAGGTCTTGGTGACTTGGCACTCTTAGTACGCTTATTAGACACACAATCGAAGGACATAGAGATGAGCGTCTTACTAGCTTGGGCCAACCTTCGCTTGGCTAGCATGCCCTTTGGGCCTTATTCCCACGTCATACCTATTATGGGCAGTTATGGCTTGCTTCCTAGGCCCATGGTCCACGTAACTTGACGCTGCTGGCATGCTCGTTAAGCACATGATCGAAGGGCATAGTGACGAAGGGCTAGCTCATGCTAGGCAAGTTAGCTTGTGCAACGCCCTTTCTGCAACTGCACGTTAGGACTTTAACCTTTACCATGCTTGCTAAGGGTAGATATGGCTTACCTCTTATGCCTATTGACTAAGTGACATGATTGTCATGGCATGCTTGTTAGGCAAACAATCAAAGAACGTAGGAACGAGGGGCTGACTACCATGTAGTGCCCTTGGTTCAGGTAATGCACCCTGTGCAACCAAACGTTAGGCCTTGCATCCATGCTGTGCTTATTGAGGGCAGTCATGCCTTGCCTCTCATTCTTGTAGTTTAAGTGATGTGACGCTCATGGCACGCTTGCTAAGCACACGATCAAGGGACATAACGACGAGCAGCTAGCTCACTTGGGGCGCCCTTAGCTTAGTCAGCACGCCTCGTGCAGTCGCATGTTATGCCTTACACCTAAGTTGTGCCTACTGAAGGTAGCCGTAACTTGCCTCCCATGCCTATAGTCCAGCCGACTTGTACTCGTGGCATGCTTGTTAGGCACACTATCAAGGGATGTAGCAATAAGGGACTGGCTTGGGTGAGACTCCCTTGGCTTGGCTGGTGTACCTTGTGAGGTTGCACTCTAGGCCTTGCGCCCATTCTATTCCTATTAGGGGAAGTCGTGGCTTGGCTCCATGCCTATGGTTAAGGCAACACGATAATTATGGCATGCTCGTTATGTACACCATCGAGGGTCCTAGCGATGAAGCTCTATCTCACAAGGGGCGCCCTTGGCTTGGTTAGCCTTATCTACAACACATTGGGCCTTGCGTCAATGTCATGCTTGGTGGAATAACCCCTGCTTGCCTCTTGTGCCTATAGTCCAGGTGAGTAATGCTCATGGCATCCTCATTTAGCACACGATTAAGTGACATAGCGATG
>JAJFZO010000893.1:0-17500 GCA_021397835.1 Moringa oleifera
CGCCCATCGCGAGACATCCCCCACGTCCCTGTCCCTCGACTAAGTGCCCAGCGAGTGAGCCAGGGGGACCATGTCGCATGGACCCTGGGCACGGGTGGCACACCCAGCCCCAAGAAGGCACGGCATGGGCTGCTCGCCCAGCTTGCGGCAGTAGCAGCCAGCCCCCACGTCCCTGCCGCTCGACTGACTGCCCAGCGTGCGAGCCAGGGGTGCCGCGTCGCACGGACCCTGGGCATGGGTGGCACACCCAGGCAGCCCCCAGCAGGCATGGCATGGGCTGCTCGCCCAGAGTGCGGCAGCGGTGGGCGCGCCAGCCAGGCCGCAGGTTCCCATCGCGAGCCTGCCCCCTCGTCCCTGCCCCTCGACATACAGCCCAGCTTGTGAGCCAGGGGAGCCGCGTAGCACGGACCCTTGGCATGGGTGGGACGCCCAAAAAGCCCCCATCAGGCACGGCATGGGCTTCTCGCCCAGCGTGCGGCAGCGGTGGGTGCCCCAGCCAAGCCGCAGGAGCCTATCGCTAGCCGGCCCCCTCGTCCCTGCCGCTCGACGGACTGCCCAGCTTGCGAGCCAGGGGTGCCGCGTTGCACGGACCCTGGGCACGGGTGGCATGCCCAGGCAGCCCCCAGCAGGCATGGCTTGGGCTGCTCACCCAGCGTGCGGCAGCGGTGTGCGCGCCAGCCAGGCCGCGGGCGCCCATCGCGAGCCAGCCCCCACGTTCCTCTCCCTCGACTAAGTGCCCAGCGAGCGAGCCAGGGGGGCCACATCGCATGGACCCTGGGCACTGGTGGCATGCCCAGGCAGCCCCCAGCAGGCACGGAATGGGCCGCTCACCCAGCGTGCAGCAGCGGTGGGCGTGCCAGCCAGGCCGCGGGCGCCCGTCACGACCAAGGCCCCATGTCCCTGTCCCTCGACGTTGTGCCCAGCGAGCAATCCAGGGGGGCTGCGTCGCATGGACCCTGGGCACAGGTGGCATGCCCAGGCAGCCCCCAGCAGGCACGGCATGGGCTTCTCACCCAGCGTGAGGCAGCTGTGGGCACGCCAGCCAGGCCGTGGGAGCCCATCGCGAGCAAGCACCCTCGTCCCTGCCCCTTGACCGACTGCCCAGCGTGCGAGCCAGGGGTGCCGCATCGCACGGACCCTGGGCATGGGTGCACACCTAGGCAGCCCCCAGCAGACACGGCATGGGCTGCTCGCCCAGTGTGCGGCAGCGGTGGGCGCGCCAGCCAGGCCGCAGGTTCCCATCGCGAGCCTGCCCCCTCGTCCCTGCCCCTCGACATACAGCCCAGCTTGTGAGCCAGGGGAGCCGAGTAGCACGGACCCTTGGCATGGGTGGGATGCCCAAAAAGCCCCCATCAGGCATGGCATGGGCTTCTCGCCCAGCGTGCGGCAGCGGTGGGTGCCCCAGCCAAGCCGCAGGAGCCTATCGCTAGCCAGCCCCCTCGTCCCTGCCGCTCGACGGACTGCCCAGCTTGCGAGCCAGGGGTGCCGCGTTGCGCGGACCCTGGGCACGGGTAGCATGCCCAGGCAGCCCCCAGCAGGCATGGCTTGGGCTGCTCACCCAGCGTGCGGCAGCGGTGTGCGCGCCAGCCAGGCCGCGGGCGCCCATCGCGAGCCAGCCCCCACGTTCCTCTCCCTCGACTAAGTGCCCAGCGAGCGAGCCAGGGGGGCCACATCGCATGGACCCTGGGCACTGGTGGCATGCCCAGGCAGCCCGCAGCAGGCACGGCATGGGCCGCTCACCCAGCGTGCAGCAGCGGTGGGCGTGCCAGCCAGGCCGCGGGTGCCTGTCACGACCAAGGCCCCATGTCCCTGTCCCTCGACGTTGTGCCCAGCGAGCAATCCAGGGGGGCTGCGTCGCATGGACCCTGGGCACAGGTGGCATGCCCAGGCAGCCCCCAGCAGGCACGGCATGGGCTTCTCACCCAGTGTGAGGCAGCTGTGGGCACGCCAGCCAGGCCGTGGGAGCCCATCGCGAGCAAGCACCCTCGTCCCTGCCCCTTGACCGACTGCCCAGCGTGCGAGCCAGGGGTGCCGTGTCGCACGGACCCTGGGCATGGGTGCACACCTAGGCAGCCCCCAGCAGACACGGCATGGGCTGCTCGCCCAGTGTGCGGCAGCGGTGGGCGCGCCAGCCAGGCCGCAGGCGCCCCTCACGAGCCAGCCCCCTCGTCCCTGCCCCTGGACTAACTGTCCAGCGTGTGAGCCAGGGGTGCCGCATCGCACGGACCCTGGGAACGTGTGGCTCACCCAGGCAGCCGTCAGCAGGCAAGGCATGGAGTGCTCACCCAGCGTGCAGCTGCAGTGGGAGCGCCAGCCAGGCCGCGGGCGCCCATCGCGAGACATCCCCCACGTCCCTGTCCCTCGACTAAGTGCCCAGCGAGTGAGCCAGGGGGACCATGTCGCATGGACCCTGGGCACGGGTGGCACACCCAGGCAGCCCCAAGAAGGCACGGCATGGGCTGCTCGCCCAGCTTGCGGCAGTAGCAGCCAGCCCCCACGTCCCTGCCGCTCGACTGACTGCCCAGCGTGCGAACCAGGGGTGCCGCGTCGCACGGACCCTGGGCATGGGTGGCACACCCAGGCAGCCCCCAGCAGGCATGGCATGGGCTGCTCGCCCAGAGTGCGGCAGCGGTGGGCGCGCCAGCCAGGCCGCAGGTTCCCATCGCGAGCCTGCCCCCTCGTCCCTGCCCCTCGACATACAGCCCAGCTTGTGAGCCAGGGGAGCCGAGTAGCACGGACCCTTGGCATGGGTGGGATGCCCAAAAAGCCCCCATCAGGCACGGCATGGGCTTCTCGCCCAGCGTGCGGCAGCGGTGGGTGCCCCAGCCAAGCCGCAGGAGCCTATCGCTAGCCGGCCCCCTCGTCCCTGCCGCTCGACGGACTGCCCAGCTTGCGAGCCAGGGGTGCCGCGTTGCACGGACCCTGGGCACGGGTGGCATGCCCAGGCAGCCCCCAGCAGGCATGGCTTGGGCTGCTCACCCAGCGTGCGGCAGCGGTGTGCGCGCCAGCCAGGCCGCGGGCGCCCATCGCAAGCCGGCCCCCACGTTCCTCTCCCTCGACTAAGTGCCCAGCGAGCGAGCCAGGGGGGCCACATCGCATGGACCCTGGGCACTGGTGGCATGCCCAGGCAGCCCCCAGCAGGCACGGAATGGGCCGCTCACCCAGCGTGCAGCAGCGGTGGGCGTGCCAGCCAGGCCGCGGGCGCCCGTCACGACCAAGGCCCCATGTCCCTGTCCCTCGACGTTGTGCCCAGCGAGCAATCCAGGGGGGCTGCGTCGCATGGACCCTGGGCACAGGTGGCATGCCCAGGCAGCCCCCAGCAGGCACGGCATGGGCTTCTCACCCAGCGTGAGGCAGCTGTGGGCACGCCCGCCAGGCCGTGGGAGCCCATCGCGAGCAAGCACCCTCGTCCCTGCCCCTTGACCGACTGCCCAGCGTGCGAGCCAGGGGTGCCGTGTCGCACGGACCCTGGGCATGGGTGCACACCTAGGCAGCCCCCAGCAGACACGGCATGGGCTGCTCGCCCAGTGTGCGGCAGCGGTGGGCGCGCCAGCCAGGCCGCAGGTGCCCCTCACGAGCCAGCCCCCTCGTCCCTGCCCCTGGACTAACTGTCCAGCGTGTGAGCCAGGGGTGCCGCATCGCACGGACCCTGGGAACGTGTGGCTCACCCAGGCAGCCGTCAGCAGGCAAGGCATGGAGTGCGTGCCCAGCGTGCAGCTGCAGTGGGAGCGCCAGCCAGGCCGCGGGCGCCCATCGCGAGACATCCCCCACGTCCCTGTCCCTCGACTAAGTGCCCAGCGAGTGAGCCAGGGGGACTATGTTGCATGGACCCTGGGCACGGGTGGCACACCCAGGAAGCCCCAAGAAGGCACGGTATGGGCTGCTCGCCCAGCGTGCGGTAGCAGCAGCCAGCCCCCTCGTCCCTGCTGCTCGGCTGACTGCCCAGCGTGCGAGCCAGGGGTGCCGCGTCGCATGGACCTTGGGCATGGGTGGCACACCCAGGCAGCCCCCAGCAGGCATGGCATGGGCTGCTCGCCCAGAGTGCGGCAGCGGTGGGCGCGCCAGCAAGGCCGCGGGTTCCCATCGCGAGCCTGCCCTCTCGTCCCTGCCCCTCGACATATGGCCCAGCTTGCCAGCCAGGGGGGCCACATCGCATGGACCCTGGGATCTGGTGGCATGCCCAGGCAGCCCCCAGCAGGCACGGCATGGGCCGCTCACCCAGCGTGCAGCAGCGGTGGGCGTGCCAGCCAGGCCGCGGGCGCCCGTCACGACCAAGGCCCCATGTCCCTGTCCCTCGACGTTGTGCCCAGCGAGCAATCCAGGGGGGCTGCGTCGCATGGACCCTGGGCACGGGTGGCATGCCCAGGCAGCCCCCAGCAGGCACGGCATGGGCTTCTCACCCAGCGTGAGGCAGCTGTGGGCACGCCAGCCAGGCCGTGGGAGCCCATCGCGAGCAAGCACCCTCGTCCCTGCCCCTTGACCGACTGCCCAGCGTGCGAGCCAGGGGTGCCGTGTCGCACGGACCCTGGGCATGGGTGCACACCTAGGCAGCCCCCAGCAGACACGGCATGGGCTGCTCGCCCAGTGTGCGGCAGCGGTGGGCGCGCCAGCCAGGCCGCAGGCGCCCCTCACGAGCCAGCCCCCTCGTCCCTGCCCCTGGACTAACTGTCCAGCGTGTGAGCCAGGGGTGCCGCATCGCACGGACCCTGGGAACGTGTGGCTCACCCAGGCAGCCGTCAGCAGGCAAGGCATGGAGTGCTCACCCAGCGTGCAGCTGCAGTGGGAGCGCCAGCCAGGCCGCGGGCGCCCATCGCGAGACATCCCCCACGTCCCTGTCCCTCGACTAAGTGCCCAGCGAGTGAGCCAGGGGGACCATGTCGCATGGACCCTGGGCACGGGTGGCACACCCAGGCAGCCCCAAGAAGGTACGGCATGGGCTGCTCGCCCAGCTTGCGGCAGTAGCAGCCAGCCCCCACGTCCCTGCCGCTCGACTGACTGCCCAGCGTGCGAGCCAGGGGTGCCGCGTCGCACGGACCCTGGGCATGGGTGGCACACCCAGGCAGCCCCCAGCAGGCATGGCATGGGCTGCTCGCCCAGAGTGCGGCAGCGGTGGGCGCGCCAGCCAGGCCGCAGGTTCCCATCGCGAGCCTGCCCCCTCGTCCCTGCCCCTCGACATACAGCCCAGCTTGTGAGCCAGGGGAGCCGAGTAGCACGGACCCTTGGCATGGGTGGGATGCCCAAAAAGCCCCCATCAGGCACGGCATGGGCTTCTCGCCCAGCGTGCGGCAGCGGTGGGTGCCCCAGCCAAGCCGCAGGAGCCTATCGCTAGCCGGCCCCCTCGTCCCTGCCGCTCGACGGACTGCCCAGCTTGCGAGCCAGGGGTGCCGCGTTGCACGGACCCTGGGCACGGGTGGCATGCCCAGGCAGCCCCCAGCAGGCATGGCTTGGGCTGCTCACCCAGCGTGCGGCAGCGGTGTGCGCGCCAGCCAGGCCGCGGGCGCCCATCGCGAGCCAGCCCCCACGTTCCTCTCCCTCGACTAAGTGCCCAGCGAGCGAGCCAGGGGGGCCACATCGCATGGACCCTGGGCACTGGTGGCATGCCCAGGCAGCCCCCAGCAGGCACGGAATGGGCCGCTCACCCAGCGTGCAGCAGCGGTGGGCGTGCCAGCCAGGCCGCGGGCGCCCGTCACGACCAAGGCCCCATGTCCCTGTCCCTCGACGTTGTGCCCAGCGAGCAATCCAGGGGGGCTGCGTCGCATGGACCCTGGGCACAGGTGGCATGCCCAGGCAGCCCCCAGCAGGCACGGCATGGGCTTCTCACCCAGCGTGAGGCAGCTGTGGGCACGCCAGCCAGGCCGTGGGAGCCCATCGCGAGCAGCACCCTCGTCCCTGCCCCTTGACCGACTGCCCAGCGTGCGAGCCAGTGCCGTGTCGCACGGACCCTGGGCATGGGTGCACACCTAGGCAGCCCCCAGCAGACACGGCATGGGCTGCTCGCCCAGTGTGCTGCAGCAGTGGGCGCGCCAGCCAGCCCGCAGGCGCCCCTCGCGAGCCAGCCCCCTCGTCCCTGCCCCTGGACTAACTGTCCAGCGTGCGAGCCAGGGGTGCCGCATCGCACGGACCCTGGGAACGTGTGGCTCACCCAGGCAGCCGTCAGCAGGCAAGGCATGGAGTGCTCACCCAGCGTGCAGCTGCGGTGGGAGCGCCAGCCAGGCCGCGGGCGCCAATCGCGAGACAGCCCCCACGTCCCTGTCCCTCGACTAAGTGCCCAGCGAGTGAGCCAGGGGGACCATGTTGCATGGACCCTGGGCACGGGTGGCGCACCCAGGAAGCCCCAAGAAGGCACGGTATGGGCTGCTCGCCCAGCGTGCGGTAGCAGCAGCCAGCCCCCTCGTCCCTGCTGCTCGACTGACTGCCCAGCGTGCGAGCCAGGGGTGCCGCGTTGCATGGACCTTGGGCATGGGTGGCACACCCAGGCAGCCCCCAGCAGGCATGGCATGGGCTGCTCGCCCAGAGTGCGGCAGCGGTGGGCGCGCCCGCAAGGTCGCGGGTTCCCATCGCGAGCCTGCCCTCTCGTCCCTGCCCCTCGACATATGGCCCAGCTTGCCAGCCAGGGGAGCCACGTCGCACGGACCCTTGGCACGGGAGGCACGCCCAGGAAGCCCCCAGCAGGCACGGCATGGGCTTCTCGCCCAGCGAGCGGCAGCGGTGGGCGCCCCAGCCAGGCCGCGGGAGCCTATCGCGAGCCGGCCCCCTCGTCCCTGCCGCTCGACTGACTGCCCAGAGTGCGAGCAAGGGGTGCCGCGTCGCATGGACCTTGGGCATGGGTGGCACACCCAGGCAGCCCCCAGCAGGCATGGCATGGGCTGCTCGCCCAGAGTGCGGGAGCGGTGGGCGCGCCAGCCAGGCCGCGGGTGCCCATCGCGAGCCAGCCCCCTCGTTCCTGCCCCTCGACATACGGCCAAGCTTGCGAGCCAGGGGAGCCATGTCACACGGACCCTTGGCATGGGAGGCACGCCCAGGAAGCCCCCAGCAGGAACGGCATGGGCTGCTTGCCCAGCGTGCGGCAGCGGTGGGCGCGCCAGCCACGCCGCGGGCGCCCATCGCGAGCCAGACCCCACGTCCCTGTCCCTCGACTAAGTGCCCAGCGAGTGAGCCAGGGGTGCCATGTCGCATGGACCCTGGGCACTGGTGGCACACCCAGGCAGCCCCAAGAAGGCACGGCATGGGCTGCTTGCCCAGCGTGCGGCAGCGGCAGCCAGCCCCCTCGTCTCGGCCGCTCAACTGACTGCCCAGCGTGCGAACCAGGGGTGCCGCGTCGCATGGAATTTGGGCATGGGTGGCACACCCAGGCAGCCCCCAGCAGGCATGGCATGGGCTGCTCGCCCAGAGTGCGGCAGCGGTGGGCGCGCCAGCCAGGCCGCGGGTGCCCATCGCGAGCCAGCCCCATCGTCCCTGCCCCTCGACATACGGCCCAGCTAGCGAGCCAGGGGAGCCACGTCGCACGGACCCTTGGCACGGGAGGCACGCCCAGGAAGCCCCCAGCAGGCACGGCATGGGCTTCTCACCCAGCGTGCGGCAGCGGTGGGCGCCCCAGCCAGGCCGCGGGAGCCTATCGCAAGCCGGCCCCCTCGTCCCTGCCGCTCGACTGACTGCCCAGCGTGCGAGCCAGGGGTGCCGCATCGCACGGACCCTGGGCACGGGTGGCATGCCCAGGCAGCCCCAAGCAGGTATGGCATGGGCTGCTCACCAAGCGAGTGGCAGCGGTGGGCGCCAGCCAGGCTGCGGGCACCCATCACGAGCCAGCCCCCATGTTCCTCTCCCTTGACTAAATGCCCAGCAAGCGCGCCAGGGGGGCCATGTCGCACGGGCCCTGGGCACTGGTGGCACACCCAGGCAGCCCCCAGCAGACACGGCATGGGCTGCTCGCCAAGCGTGCGGCAGCGGTGGGCGCGCCAGCCAGGCCGCGGGCGCCCGTCGCGAGCAAGGCCCCATGTCCCTGTCCCTCGACGTAGTGCTGAGCGAGCGAGCCAGGGGGACTGCATCGCACGGACCCTGGGCACAGGTGGCATGCCCAGGCAGCCCCCATTAGGCACGGCATGGGGTGCTCACCCAGCGTGCGGCAGCGGTGGGCGCGCCAGCCAGGCCGCGGGCGTCCATCGCGAGCCAGCCCCCTCGTCCCTGCCCCTTGACTAACTGCCCAGCGTCGTAGCCAGGGGTGCCGCATTGCACGGACCCTGGGAACGTGTGGCTCGCCCAGGAAGCCGTCAGCAGGCAAGGCATGGAGTTCTCACCCAGCGTGCAGCAGCGGTGGGCGCTCCAGCCAGGCCGCGGGCGCCCATCGCGAGACAGCCCCCACGTCCCTGTCCCTCGACTAAGTGCCCAGCGAGCGAGCCAGGGGGGCCACATCGCATGGATCTTGGGAACGGGTGGCACGCCCAGGCAGTCCTCAGCAGGCATGGCATGGGCTGCTCGCCCAGCGTGCGGCAGCAGTTGGCGTGCCATTCAAGCTTCGGGCGCCCATCGCGAGCCAGCCCCCACGTCCCTGTCCCTCGACTAAGTGCCCATCGAGCGAGCCAGGAGGGCCGCGTCACATGGACGCTGGGCATGGAAGGCACCCCCAGGCAGCCCCCAGCAGGCACGGCATGGGCTGCTGCCCAGCGTGTGGTAGCGGTGAGTGTGCCAGCCAGGCCACGGGCGCCCATCGCGAGCCAGCCCCCACATCCCTGTCCCTCGACTAAGTGCCCAGCGAGCATGCCAGGACGGCCGTGTAGCATGGACCCTGGGAATGTGTTGCTCGCCCAGGCAGCCGTCAGCAGGCAAGGCATGGACTGCTCACCCAGCGTGCAGCAGCGGTGGGCGCGCCAGCCAGGCCGCGGGCACCCATCGCGAGACAGCCCCAACGTCCCTGTCCCTCGACTAAGTGCCCTGCGAGCGAGCCAGGGGGGCCGCGTCGCACAGACCCTGGAGACGGGTGACACGCCCAGGCAGTCCTCAGCAGGCATGGCATGGGCTGCTCGCCCAGCGTGCAGCAGCAGTTGGCGCGCCAGCCAGGCCGTGGGCGCCCATCGCGAGCCAGCCCCCACGTCCCTGTCCCTCGACTAAGTGAACAGCGAGCGAGCCAGGCGGGCCGCGTTACACGGATGCTGGGCGTGGGTGGCACGCCCAGGCAGCCCCCAAAAGGCACGGCATGGGCTGCTCACCCAGCGTGCGGCAGCGGTGGGCGCGCCAGCCAGGCCGCGGGCGCCCGTCGCGAGCCAGGCCCCATGTCCCTGTCCCTCGACGTAGTGCCCAGAGAGCGAGCAAGGGGGGTTGCGTCGCACGGACCCTGGGCATGGGTGGCATGCCCAGGCAGCCCCCAGTAGGTACGGCATGGGGTGCTCGCCCAGCGTACGGCAGCGGTGTGCGCGCCAGCGAGGCCGCGGCGCCCATCGCGAGCCAGCCCCCTCGTCCCTGCCCCTCGACTAACTGCCCAGCGTGCGAGCCAGGGGTGCTGCGTCGCACGGTCCCTGGGAATGTGTTGCTCACCCAGGCAGCCATCAGCAGGCAAGGCATCGATTGCTCACCCAGCGTGCAGCAGCGGTGGGCGCGCCAGCCAGGCCGTGGGCGCCCATCGCGAGACAGCCCCCACGTCCCTGTCCCTCGACTAAGTGCCCAGCGAGCGAGCCAGGGGGGCCGCGTCGCACGGACCCTGGGCACGGGTGGCACGCTCAGGCAGTCCTCAGCAGGCATGGCATGGGCTGCTCGCCCAGCGTGCGGCAGCAGTTGGCGCGCCAGCCAGGCTGCGGGCGCCCATCGCGAGCCAGCCCCCACGTCCCTGTCCCTCGACTAAGTGCCCATCGAGCGAGCCAGGCGGGCCGCATCACATGGACGCTGGGAATGGAAGGCACGCCCAGGCAGCCCCCAGCAGGCACGGCATGGGCTGCTCGCCCAGCGTGCGGTAGCGGTGGGCGTGCCAGCCGGTTCACGGGCGCCCATCGCAAGCCAGCCCAACGTTCCTGTCCCTCGACTAAGTGCCCAGCGAGCGAGCCAGGGGGGCCGTGGCGCACAGACCCTGGGCACTGGTGGCACGCCCAGGCAGCACCCAGCAGGCACGGCATGGGCTGCTCACCCAGCGTGCGGCAGCGGTGGGCGCGCCGGCTAGGCCGCGGGCGCCCATCGCGAGCAAGCCCCCACGTTCCTGTCCCTCGACGTAGTGCCCAGCGAGCGAGCCAGGGATGATGCATGCTACGCGAGGGCCAAATCGTTGGGGGGATTTTGAGCATGCGGAGTGCTTCATCGCAGGCCCTCAAGGTGGCGGATGTGGGGTTGGATCCCGACGCTCAGGCTTGCGTAGGCGGACTCGTTGCGCAGCGCGATCAGCGACACGATCGTCGGCCGTTAGCAACGAGCGAGCCACACGGTCAGCCTGGGCAAGGCATGACACCCCTGCTGCCAAGGCCTCATCGGTGGCAAAAACATGGGCAACAAAACGAGAGAAATTGTGGTATAGTGAGCTGGGATGTGGCTAGACAAACTCGATGGTGTGGGCAGCGAAGCTAACGATGATGCATGCTACGTGAGGGCCAAATCGCTGGGGGGATTTTGAGCATGCGGAGTGCTTCATTGCAGGCCCTCGAGGAGGCGGATGCGGGGCTGGATCCCGACTCCCAGGCTTGCCTAGGTGGACTCATTGCACAGCGTGATCGATGACACAATCGTCGACCGTTAGCAAAGAGCGAGCCACACGGCCAGCCTGGGCAAGGCGTGACACCCTTGCTACCAAGGCCTCATCGGCAGGAAAAATATGGGCAACGAAATGAGAAAAATCATGGGATAATTAGCTGGGATGTGGCTACACAAGCTCAACAGTGTGGGCCGCGAGGCTAACGATGATGCATGCTACGCGAGGGCCAAATCGTTGGGGGGAATTTCGAGCATGCGGAGTGCTTCGTCGTAGGCCCTCGAGGCTGCGGATGTGGGGTTGATCCCGACACTCAGGCTTGCCTAGGTGGACTCATTGCACAGCGCGATCGATGACACGATCGTCGGCTGTTAGCAATGAGCGAGCCACACGGCCAGCCTGGGCACCCCTGCTGCCAAGGCCTCATCGATGGGAAAAATGTGGGCAACGAAGCGAGAATAATCGTGGGATAATGAGCTGGGATGTGGCTAGACAAGCTCGATGTGTTGGGCGGCGAAGCTAATGATGATGCATGCTACATGAGGGCCAAATCATTGGGGGGATTTTGAGCATGCGGAGTGCTTCGTCGCAGGCCCTCGAGGCAGCAGACGTGGGGTTGGATCTCGACGCTCAGGCTTGCCTAGGCGGACTCTTTACGCAGCGCAATCGACGACACGATCGTCGGCCGTTAGCAACGAGCGAGCCACACGGCCAGCCTGGGCACCCCTACTGCAAGGCCTCATCGGTGGGAAAAACGTGGGCAACGAAGCGAGAATAATCATGGGATAATGAGCTGGGATGTGGCTAGACAAGCTCGATGGTGTGGGCGGCGAAGCTAATGATGATGCATGCTATATGAGGGCCAAATCGTTGGAGGGATTTCAAGCATGCGGAGTGCTTCGTCGCAGGCCCTCGAGGCAGCGGACGCGGGGTCTGATCTCGATGCTTAGGCTTGCCTAGAAGCGGACTTGTTGTGCAGCGCGATCGACGACACAATCGTCGGCTGTTAGCAACGAGCGAGCCATATGGCCAGCCTGGGCACGTTGTGACACCCCTGTTGCCAAGGCCTCATCGGTGGTCCCTTGCCATTGAAGAATCATCCCTTGCTATTGAAACAATTTCGCGCTTAGCGGCTTGGGTGCGGCGGCACACGATGACCTGCATGATCGATGGGCCTTTCGCTCGTCGGCTTGCAGCTCGTTTGGTGCTGTTGCTGCCCATTTGTACATGCGGTGTGTGAGTGGTGATCTAGTTGTGCATGTTGGCAAGCTCCATGCTCTCGCATCGAACTGTCAACTGGCACGTCGCTTCAAGCTCGACCCCGAGCCATACGTTGGCATGTCGTGGGTGACATCGGGACCCTATGTCGCGTGCCTTCACAAATAGAATTTGATGATTTAAGTCGGTTGTCTTTGCACCATGTCCCTCGTGGGCATGGGTGGAAACCTAAGCTGGGCCTCGTGCTCCAAGCGCGGCTTGCTTTGGCATGCGGTTGCTTTGGCACACGAGAGATCGGTTGTCCCCTCGGGTGCAAAAAGTATTGCGACAGGAGTGGCCTCGGCCTCTGCTTATCCAAGCGAAAGTATTTGTCCCACGTCCCATCGATTTTGAATGACGACTGCGACAGCTTTGGCCTTAGTGAGTCTTGCCGCACGCTTCGATCTTAGTTGGCGCAGCGTCTCAAAGGATGCTACCTGGTTGATCCTGCTAGTAGTCATATGCTTGTCTCAAAGATTAAGCCATCCATGTGTAAGTATGAACTAATTCACACTGTGAAACTGCGAATGGCTCATTAAATCAGTTATAGTTTGTTTGATGGTACCTACTACTCGGATAACCGTAGTAATTCTAGAGCTAATACGTGCAACAAACCCCGACTTCTGGAAAGGGCGCATTTATTAGATAAAAGGTCGACGCGGGCTTCGCCTGTTGCTCTGATGATTCATGATAACTCGACGGATCGCAAGGCCATCGTGCCGACGACACATCATTCAAATTTCTGCCTTATCAACTTTCGATGGTAGGATAGTTGCCCACTATGGTGGTGACGGGTGACGGAGAATTAGGGTTCGATTCCGGAGAGGGAGCCTGAGAAATGGCTACCACATCCAAGGAAGGCAGCAGGAGCGCAAATTACCCAATCCTGACACGGGGAGGTAGTGACAATAAATAACAATACCGGGCTCTTCGAGTCTGGTAATTGGAATGAGTATAATATAAATCCCTTAATGAGGATCCATTGGAGGGCAAGTCTGGTGCCAGCAGCCGCGGTAATTCCAGCTCCAATAGCGTATATTTAAGTTGTTGCAGTTAAAAAGCTCGTAGTTGGACCTTGGGATGGGTCGGCCGGTCCGCCTACGGTGTGCACCGGTTGGCTCGTCCCTACTGCCGGCGATGCGCTTCTGGCCTTAATTGGTCGCGTCGTGCCTCCGGCGCTGTTACTTTGAAGAAATTGTAGTGCTCAAAGCAGGGGTGCCCATGCTGGCCGTGTGGCTCGCTCGTTGCTAATGGCCGACGATTGTGTCGTCGATCGCGCTGCGTAAAGAGTCCGCCAAGGCAAGCCTGAGCATCGAGATCCAACCCCACGTCTACTGCCTCGAGGGCCTGCGACGAAGCACTCCACATGCTCAAAATCCCCCTAATGATTTGGCCCTCACGTAGCATGCATCATCATTAGCTTCGCCGCCCAACACATCGAGCTTGTCTAGCCACATCCCAGCTCATTATCCCACGATTATTCTCGCTTTGTTGGCCACATTTTTCCCACCGATGAGGCCTTGGCAGCAGGGGTGCCCAGGCTGGCCGTGTGGCTCGCTCATTGCTAACGGTCGACGATCGTGTCATCAATCGCGCTGTGCAACGAGTCCACCTAGGCAAGCCTGAGTGTCGGGATCCAACCCCACGTCCGCCACCTCGAGGGCCTACGACGAAGCACTCCGCATGCTTGAAATTCCCCCCAGCGATTTGGCCCTCACGTAGCATGCATCATCCCTGGCTCGCTCGCTGGGCACTACGTCGAGGGACAGGAACGTGGGGGCTTGCTCGCGATGGGCGCCCGCGGCCTGGCTGGCACGCCCACCGCTGCCGCACGCTGGGCGAGCAGCCCATGCCGTGCCTGCAGGGTGCTGCTTGGGCGTGCCACCAGTGCCCAGGGTCCGTGCGCAACAGCCCCCCTGGCTCGCTCGCTGGGCACTTAGTCGAGGGACAGGAACGTTGGGCTGGCTTGCGATGGGCGCCCGCGGCCTGTCTGGCGCGCCAACTGCTGCCGCACGCTGGGCGAGCAGCCCATGCCATGCCTGCTGAGGACTGCCTGAGCGTGCCACCCGTGCCCAGGGTCCGTGCGACGCGGCCCCCATGGCTCGCTCGCTGGGCACTTAGTCGAGGGACAGGGACGTGGGGGCTGTCTCGCGATGGGCGCCCATGGACTGGCTGGCTCGCCCACCACTGCTGCACGTTGGGTGAGCAGTCCATGCCTTGCCTGCTAATGGCTGCCTGGGCGAGCAACACATTCTCGGGGACCGTGCGATGCAGCAACCCTGGCTCGCACGCTGGGCAGTTAGTCGAGGGGTAGGGACGAGGGGGCTTGCTCGCGATGGGCGCCCGCGGCCTCGCTGGCGCGCACATCGCTGCCGCACGTTGAGCGAGCACCCCATGCCATGCCTGCTGGGGGCTGCCTGGGCATGCCACCCATGCCCAGGGTCCGTGCGACGCAGCCCCCCTTGCTCGCTCTCTGGGCACTACGTCGAGGGACAGGGACATGGGGCCTGGCTTGCGATGGGCGCCCGCGGCCTAGCTGGCGCGCCAACCGCTGCCGCACGCTGGGTGAACAGCCCATGCCGTGCCTGCTGGGGGCATCCTGGGTGTGCCACCCATGCCCAGCATCCTTGCAACGCGGCCCGCCTGGCTCGCTCGCTGGGCACTTAGTCGAGGGACAGGGATGTGGGGGCTGCCTCGCGATGGGCGCCCGCGGCCTGGCTGGCGCGCCAACTGCTGCCGCACGCTGGGCGAGCAGCCCATGCCATGCCTGCTGAGGACTGCCTGGGTGTGTCACCCGTCCCCAGGGTCCGTGCGACGCGGCCCCCCTGGCTCGCTCGCTGGGCACTTAGTCGAGGGACAGGGACGTTGGGGCTGTTTCGCGATGGGCGCCCGCGGCCTGGCTGGCGCGCCCACCGCTGCTGCACGCTGGGTGAGCAGTCCATGCCTTGCCTGCTGACGGCTGCCTGGGCGAGCAACACATTCCCAGGGTCCGTGCTACGCGGCCGTCCCGGCATGCTCGCTGGGCACTTAGTCGAGGGACAGGGATGTGGGGGCTGGCTCGCGACGGGCGCCCGTGGCCTGGCTGGCACGCTCACCGCTACCTCACGCTGGGCAGCAGCCCATGCCGTACCTGCTGGGGGCTGCCTGGGCGTGCCTTCCATGCCCAGTGTTCATGTGACGCGGCCCGCCTGGCTCGCTCGATGGGCACTTAGTCGAAGGACAGGGACGTGGGGGCTGGCTCGCGATGGGCGCCCACAGCCTGGCTGGCACGCCAACTGCTGCCGCACGCTGGGCGAGCCGCCCATGCCATGCCTGCTGAAGACTGCCTGGGCGTGCCACCCGTGCCCAAGATCCATGCGACGTGTCCCCCCTGGCTCTCTCACTGGGCACTTAGTCGAGGGACAGGGACGTGGGGGCTGTCTCGCGAAGGACGCCCAAGGCCTGGCTGGCGCAACCACCGCTGCTGCACGTTGGGTGAGCACTCCATGCCTTGCCTGCTGACGGCTTCCTGGGCGAGCCACACGTTCCCAGGGTTCGTGCAATGCGGCACCCCTGGCTACGACGCTGGGCAGTTAGTTAAGGGGCAGGGACGAGGGGGCTGGCTTGCGATGGACGCCCGCAGCCTGGCCGGCGCGCCCACCGCTGCCGCACGCTGGGCGAGCACCCCATGCTGTGCCTACTTAGGGCACCCCTGGGAATGCCGTGCATCATGGCACCCCTGGCTCGCACGCTGGGCAGTCAGTTGAGGGGCAGGGACGAGGGGGCTGGCTCACGATGGGCGCCAATGGCCTGGCTGGCGCGCCCACCGCTACCGCACGCTGGGCGAGCAGCCCATGCCGTGCCAGCTGAGGGCTGCCTGGGCATGCCCACGGTCCATGCGACGCGGCACCCCTGGCACGCACGCTGGGCAGTCAGTCGAGGGGCAGGGACGAGGAAGCTGGCTCGCTATGGGCGTCCGCGGCCTGGCTGGCGCGCCCACCGCTGCCATACGCGGGGTGAGCAACCCATGCAGTGCCTGTTGGGGGATGCCTTGGCATGCCTCCCATGCCCAGAGTCCGTGCGGCGTGGCTCCCTTGGCTCACTCGCTGGGCACTAAGCCGAGGGACGGGGATGAGGGGGCTGGCTCGTGATGGGCCCCTGTGGCCTCGCTGGCGTGCCCACCGCTGCCGCACGCTGAGCACTTGGCCCATGCCATTCCTGCTGGGGGCTGCTGGGGCATGCCTCCCATGCCCAGGGTCCGTGCAACGCGGCTCCCCTGGCTCGCTCGCTGGGCACTTTGTCAAGGGACAGGGACGAGGGGGCTGGCTCGCGATTGCCTCCTGTGGCCTGGCTGGCGCGCCCACCGCTACCGCACGGTGGGCACTTGGCCCATGCCGTGCCTGCTGGGGGCTGCCTAGGCATGCCTCCTGTGCCCAGGGTCCTTGCGACGCGGCTCCCCTGGCTTGTTCGCTGGCCACTTAGTCGAGGGACAGGGACGAGGAGGCTGGCTTGCGATGGGCGCCTGTGGCCTGGCTGGCGCGCCCACCACTGCTGCATGCTGGGCGAGCAGCCCATGCCATGCCTGCTGGGGGCTGCCTGGCCGTGCCATACGTGCCCAGGGTCCTTGCGACGCGGCCCCCCTAGCTCGCTCCCTGAGCACTTAGTCGAGGGACAAGGACGTAGGGGTTGGCTGGCGCGCCCTCCTCTGCCACACGCTGGGCACTTGGCCCATGCCGTGCCTGCTGGGGGCTGCCTGGGCATGCCTCCCGTGCCAAGGGTCCATGTGATGCGGCTCCCCTGGATCGCTCACTGGGTAGTAGTTTACTGAGGGACAGCATCGAGGGACAAGTTTCTGTTAGATATATGTATTTTTTATTGCCGTAACACTTGGTTCTCCAATGCTTCCCGATATGTTTCCAAGTGTTTTTCTCTTGTGTTTCTCATTCTCTACAAGCCCAAAGGACTTGCTTCTTTTTCCAGGCCATTATCTTGAGGGACCGTTTCTGACCTCGTGGCATCAATTTTCAAAAAGAGAGGGACAATTGTTATGGGGGTTTAGAAGGGGGGGGGGGCGAATCGAAGCGACAAAGGGCTGAATCTCAGTGGATCGTGGCAGTAAGGCCACTCTGCCACTTACAATACCCCGTCACATATTTAAGTCATCTGCAAATGATTCTACCCGTCCCTCGGTGGGAATCACACTTCAAGGCAGCCCGCGAGGCTCCTTCGCCACGCGAGCTTGGCCAATGACTCGTGCCTTTGGGGGCCTGGAGGCCCCTACTGCAGGTCTGCAATCGGGCGATGGGCGCATGCATCGCTTCTAGCCTGAATTCTGACTTAGAGGCATTCAATCATAATCCAGCGCACGGTAGCTTCGCGCCACTGGCTTTTCAACCAAGCGCAACGACCAATTGTGCGAATCAACGGTTCCTCTCGTACTAGGTTGAATTACTATCGCGACGTGGGCATCAGTAGGGTAAAACTAACCTGTCTCATGACGGTCTAAACCCAGCTCATGTTCCCTATTGGTGGGTGAACAATCCAACACTTGGTGAATTCTGCTTCACAATGATAGGAAGAGCCGACATCGAAGGATCAAAA
>JAJFZO010000893.1:22500-40000 GCA_021397835.1 Moringa oleifera
GGCCGACGACTGTGTCGCCGATCGCGCTGCGCAATGAGTCCGCCTAGGCAAGCCTGAGCGTTGGGATCCAACCCCACGTCCACCTCCTCGAGGGCCTGCGACGAAGCACTCCACATGCTCAAAATCCCCCCAGCGATTTGGCCCTCGTGTAGCATGCATCATCGTTAGCTTCGCCGCCCACGCCGTCGAGCTTGTGTAGCCACATTCCAGCTCATTATCCCACGATTTTTCTCATTTCGTTGCCCAAAATTTAGCGGATTTCGTTTCCCACGTTTTCCCCACTTCGTTGGCTACTGATCGGGCGTCCCACACTCTTCGGCCAACGTCGCCGACCGCCTGCCTGCCGGCGGTGGTGGCCGCCATAGCCACGCACCACCGGCTGGATGGGCAAGGCAGCAAGCCGCCCTGCCCATGCCATGCACACTAGGTTGCCCAAGCCCAGCGCCTGCCCATGTGGGATGGGCAGGGGGGGAGGCACACATGGCTTGTTGGCACCCAGCAAGCTGGGTGACCACCTCGCCCCTAAAGAGTCTTAAATGAAATTTCGCACCCGGCAGGAGGAAACATCAATATGTCTGAGCCGTCATAATGGGTCTAAAAAATTATGTACTTGCAATATTGAGCTGAAATTTTGTACATAAATGGAGAATAATCATATCTACCACATGAAAAAATTTCAGAATTTTCTGGGCACTAAATCTTTTTTAATGAATTTTCTACAGCCGAAAATTGAAAAAATCATCAAAAATAGCCCGTGAGTCAAAATGATCCCAAACTTCAGAGGCAGACTCCTCATGAATTACACGAATTATTTGAGTCATTTCGGGACCAATTCCATGATGAAAAGACAGTCAACGCATAACAATTTCGCAACTGGGCATTACGGCCAGTAGGCTGGGGTAGCTGTGCCTCTGCCTGGCCCATGGTGCATGCTGGCTGCCCTGTCCAGCACACCTCCAGCCACCCCATGGCAGCCCTAAGGGTCCACCAGAGCCAGGGGCCATGGCCAAGGCCAGCTTACCCATGAAATCAACGCCCACAGCTTGTGCTGAGCCTCACAGCGTGCTCGCCCAGTCAGTGGAGGGGCAGGGACACGCGGGCTGGCTCGCGATGGGCGCCCGTGGCCTGGCTAGCGCGCCCACTGCTGCTGCACGCTGGGCGAGCAGCCCATGCCGTACCTGCTGGGGGCTGCCTGGGTGTGCCACCCGTGCCCAGGGTCCGTGCGACGCGGCTCCCCTGGCTCGCTCGCTGGGCACTTAGTTGAGGGACAGGGAAGAGGGGGCTGGCTCGTGATGGGCGCCCGTGGCCTAGCTGGTGCGCCCACTGTTGCCACACGCTGGGCACTTGGCCCATGCCGTGCATACTGGGGGCTGCCTGGGCATGCCTCCCGTGCCTAAGATCTATGTGACGTGGCTCCCCTGGATCGCTCGCTTGGCACTTTGTCGAGGGATAGGGACGAGGGGGCTGGCTCGCGATGGGCGCCCGTGGCCTGGCTGGAGCGCCCACTGCTGCCGCAAGCTGGGCACTTGGCCCATGCCGTGCATACTGGGGGCTGCCTGGGCATCCCTCCCGTGGCCAGGGTCTCTGCGACGCGGCTCCCCTGGCTTGCTCGCTGGGCACTTAGTCGAGGGACAGGGATGAGGGGGCTAGCTGGCGAAGGGCACCCGTCGGCTGGCTGGCGCGCCCACCTCTACCGCACGCTGGGCACTTGGCCCATGCCATGCCTGCTGGGGGAGGCTTGGGCATGCCTCCCGTGCCCAGGGTCTGTGCGACAGGGCTCCCCTGGCTCGATCGCTGGGCACTTAGTCGAGGGATAGGGTCGAGGGGGCTGGCTCACGATGGGTGCCTGTGGCCTGGCTGGCGCGCCGACCGCTGCCGCACGCTAGGCACTTGGCCCATGCCGTGTCTGCTGGGGGCTGCCTCCCATGCCCAGGGTCCGTGCGATGCGGCTCACCTGGCTCGTTCACTGGGCACTTAGTCGAGGGACAGGGACGAGGGGGCTGGCTCGCGATGCGCACCCGTGGCGTGGCTGGCGTGCCCACCACTGCCGCAAGCTGGGCGAGCAGCTCATGCCGTGCCTGCTGGGGGCTGCCTGGGCGTGCCACCTATGTCCAAGGTCCATGCAACACAGCCCACCAAGCTGACTCACTGGGCACTTAGTCGAGGGAAAGGGACTTGAGGGCTGGCTCACGTTGGGCGCCTGCGGCCTGGCTAGCGCGCCTACCGCTGCCGCACGCTGAGCGAGCAGCCCATGCCATGACTGCTGGGGGCTGCCTGGGCATGCCACCCATGCCCAGGGTCCATGCGATGCGGCACCTCTGGCTCGCAGGCTTGGCACTACGTCGAGGAACAGGGACGTGGGGGCGAGTTCGCGATGGGCACCCACCGCTGCCGCACGCTGGGCGAGCAGCTCATGCCGTTCCTGCTGGAGGTTGCCTGGGCGTGCTTCCCATGCTGTGCATACTGGGGGCTGCCTGGGCATCCCTCCCGTGGCCAGGGTCTCTGCAACGCGGCTCCCCTGGCTTGCTCGCTGGGCACTTAGTCGAGGGACAGGGATGTGGGGGCTGGCTCGCGATAGGCGCCCGCGGCCTGGCTGGCACGCCCACCGCTGCCGCACGCTGGGCGAGCAGCCCATGCCGTGCCTGCTGGGAGCTTCCTGGGCGTGCCATTCGTGCCCAGGGTCCATGAGATGTGGCACCCCTGGCGCACACGCTGGGCGCTACGTCGATGGACAGGGACATGGGGGCTGGCTCGCGATTGGCACCCGTGGCCTGGCTGGCGAGCCCACCGCTGCTGCAAGCTGGGCGAGCAGCCCATGCCGTGCCTGCTGGGCATAGCCTCGGCGTGCCTCCCATGACCAGGGTCGATGCGACATTGCCCCCCTGGCTCGCTCACTGGGCACTTAGTCGAGGGACAGGGATGTAGGGGCTGGCTCGCGATGGGCGCCCACCGCTGCCGCACGCTGGGCGAGCAGCCATGCTGTGCCTGCTGGGGGCTGCCTGGGCATGCCACCCGTGCCCAGGGTCTATGCGATGCAGCACCCCTGGCTCGCACACTGGGCACTACGACGAGGGACAGGGACGTGGGGCCTGGCTCGCGATGGGCGCCCGTGGCCTGGCCGGCGCGCCCTTCTTTGTCGCACACTGGGCAGTTGGCCCATAACGTGCCTGCTGGGGGCATCCTGGGCATGCCACCTGTTCCAAGGGTCCGTACGACCCGGCTCCCTTGGCTCGCACGCTTGGCACTAAGTCGAGGGACAGTGACGAGGGGGCTGGCTCGCGATGGGCGCCCGTGGCCTGGCTGGCGCGACCACCTCTACCACTTGCTGGGCAATTGGCCCATGCCGTGCCTGCTGGGGGATGCTGGGGAATGCCTCCCGTGCCTAGGGTCCGTGCGGCGTGGCTCCCCTGGCTCGCTCGCTGGGCACATAGTCGAGGGACAGGGACGTGGGGGATGGCTCAAGATTGGCGCCCGCGGCCTGGCTGGCGCGCCCACCGCTGCTGCAAGCTGGGCGAGTAGCCCATGCCATGCCTACTGGGCACAGCCTGGGCATGCCTCCCATGACCAGGGTCGATGCGACATTGCCCCCCTGGCTCGCTCACTGGGCACTTAGTCGAGGGACAGGGACGTAGGGGCTGGCTCGCGATGGGCGCCCACCGCTGCCGCACGCTGGGCGAGCAGCCATGCCGTGCCTGCTGGGGGCTGCCTAGGCATGCCACCCGTGCCCAGGGTCCATGAGATGCAGCACCCCTGGCTCGCACGCTGGGCACTATGATGAGAGACAGGGACGTGGGGGCTGGCTCGCGATGGGCGCCCGTGGCCTGGCCGGCGCGCCCTCCTTTGCCGCACGCTGGGCAGTTGGCCCATAACGTGCCTGCTGGGGGCATCCTGGGCATGCCACCTGTGCCAAGGGTCCGTACGACCCGACTCCCTTGGTTCGCACGCTTGGCACTAAGTCGAGGGACAGTGACGAGGGGGCTGGCTCGCGATGGGCGCCCATGGCCTGGCTGGCGCGACCACCTCTACCACTTGCTGGGCAATTGGCCCATGCTGTGCCTACTGGGGGATGCTGGGGAATGCCTCCCATGCCCAGGGTCCGTGCGGCGTGGCTCCCCTGGCTCGCTCGCTGGGCACTTAGTCGAGGGACAGGGACGACGGGGCTGGCTCGCGATAGGAGCCCGTGGCCTGGCTGGTGCGCCCACCGCTGCCGCACACTGGGCCAGCAGCCCATGCCGTGCCTGCTGGTGCTCCCTGGATGTGCCACCCGTGCCCAGGGTCCATGCGACACGGCCCCCCTGGCTCGCTCGCTGGGCACTTCGTCGAGAGACAGGGACGCGGGGGCTGGCCCCCGATGGGCGCCCGAGGCCTGGCTGGCGTGCCCACCGCTGCCGCACACGAGGCGAGTAGTCCATGCCGTGCCTGCTGGGGGCTGCCAGGACATGCCACCAATTCACAGGGTCCATGCGATGCGGCCCCCCGGGCTTGCTCGCTGGGCACTACGTCGAGGGACTGGGATGTAGGGGATGGCTCGCGATGGGCGCCCGTGGCCTGGCTGGCGCGCCAACCGCTACCGCATGCTGGGCGAGCAGCCCATGCCGTGCCTGCTGGGGGCAGCCTGGGCGTGCAGCCATGCCTAGGGTCCGTGCGACAAGGCCCCCTGGCTCACTCGCTGGCTCGCGATAGACGCTTGCGGCCTGGCTGGCGTGCCCACCGCTGCTGCACGCTGGGCGTGCAGCCAATGCCAGCCATGCTGGGGGCTGCCTGGGCGTGCTACCCATGCCCAGCATCCGTGTGATGCGGCACCCCTGGCTCGCACGATGGGCTGTCAGTCGAAGGGCAGGGACGAGGGGGCTGGCTCGTGATGGGCGCCCGCGGCCTGGCTGGCGCGCCCACCGCTGCCGCACACTGGGCGAGCAGCCCATGCCGTGCCTGCTGGGCACTGCCTGGGCGTGCCACCCGTGCCAAGGGTCCATGCAACGCAGCACCCCAGGCTGGCCCGCTGGGCAGCTAGTCGAGGGACAGGGACGAGGGGGATGGCTCGCGATGGGCGCCAGCGGCCTGGCTGGCGCGCCCACCGCTGCGGCACGCTGGGCGAGCAGCCCATGCCGGGCCTGCTGGGGGCTGCCTGGGCGTGCCACCCATTCACATGGTCCGTGCGACGCGGCCCCTCTGGTTTGCTCGCTGGGCACTACGTCGAGGCACAGGGACGTGGGGGCTGGCTCGCCCATGCCGTGCCAGCTGCAGACTGCCTGGGCGTGCCACCATTGCCCAGGGTCCGAGCGACGCAGCACCCCTGGCTTGCACGCTGGGCATTCAGCCGAGGGGCAGGGACGAGGGGGCTAGCTCGCGTTGGGCGCCCGCGGCCTGGCTGGCGCGCCCACCGCTGCCGCACGCTGGGCGAGCAGCCCATGCCGAGCCTGCTTGGGGCTGCCTGGGCGTGCCACCCGTGCCTAGGGTCCGTGCGACGAGGCCCCCCTGGCTCGCTCGCTGGGCACTACGTCGAGGAACAGGGACGTGGGAGCTGGCTCCCGATGGGAGCCCGCGGCATGGCTGGCGCGCCCACCGCTGCCGCACGCTAGGTGAGCAACCCATGCCGAGCCTGCTGGGGGATTCCTGGGCGTGCCACCAGTTGCCAGTGTCCGTGCGATGTGGTCCCCCTGGCTCGCTTGCTGGGCACTACATCGAGGGACAGCGACGTAGGGGCTGGCTCGCGATGGGCGCCTGCGGCCTGGCTGGCGCACCTACCGCTTCCGCACGCTGGGCGAGCAGCCCATACCGGGCCTGCTGGGGGCTGCCTGGGCGTGCCACCCGTGCCCAGGGTCCGTGCGATGCGTCCCCCCTGGCTCGCTTGCTGGCCACTACGTTGAGGGACAGGGATGTGGGGGCTGGCTCGCGATGGGCGCCCGCGGCCTGGCTGGCGCGCCTACTGCTGCCGCATGCTGGGCGAGCAGCCCATGCCGTACCTGCTGGGCACTGCCTGGGCGTGCCACCCGTGGCAATGGTCCATGCAACGCAGCACCCCAGGCTGGCCCGAAGGGCAGCCAGTCGAGGGGCAGGGACGAGGGGGCTGGTTCGCGATGGGCGCCAGCGGCCTGGCTGGCGCGCCCACCGCTGCCGCACACTGGGCGAGCAGCCCATGCCGTGCCTGCTGGGGGCTACCTGGGCGTGTCACCCATGCCCAGGGTCCATGAAATGCGGCCCCCCTGGCTCGTTCGCTGGGCACTACGTCAAAGGGCAGGGATGTGAAGGCTGGCTCGCGATGGCCGCCCATGGCCTGGCTGACGCGCCCGCCGCTTTCGCACGCTGGGCGAGCAGCCCATGCCGTGCCTGCTGGGGGCTTCCTGGGCATACCACCCATTCCCAGTGTCCGTGCAATGCGGCATCCCTGGCTCGCATGCTGGGCAGTCAGTCGAGGGGCAAGGACGAGGGGGCTGGCTCGCCATGGGCGCCCGTGGCCTGGCTGTCCCGCCCACCGCTGCCGCACGCTGCGTGAGCAGCCCATGCCATGCCTACTGGGGGCTTCTCGGGTGTGGCACCCGTGCCCAGGGTCCATGCGACGCGGCCCCCTGGCTCGCTCGCTTGGCACTTAGTCGAGGGACAGGGACGTGGTGGCTGGCTCGCGATGGGCGCCCGCGGCCTGGCTGGCGCGCCCACTGCTGCAGCACGCTGGGAAAGCAGCCCATGCCATGCCTACTGGGGGCTGCCTGGGCGTGTCCACCCATGCCCAGGGTCTGTGCGACGCGACCCCCCTGGCTCGCTCGCTGGGCACTTTGTCGAGGGACAGGGACGTGGGGGCTGGCACGTGATGGGCGCCCGCGGCCTGGCTGGCGCGCCCACCGCTGCGGCACGCTGGGCTAGCAGCCCATGCCGGGCCTGCTGGGGGCTGCCTGGGCGTGCCACCCATGCCCAGGGTCCGTGCGATGCAGGACCCTTGGCTCGCACGCTGGGCAGTCAGTCGAGGGGCAGGGACGAGGGGGCTGGCTCGCGATGGGTGCCCGTGGCCTGGCTGGCACGCCCACCGCTGCTGCACACTGGGTGAGCAGCCCATGCTGTGCCTGCTGGGGCTGCCTGGGCATGCCACCCATGCCCAGGGTCCATGCGACGCGGAACCCCTGGCTTGCACGCTGGGCAGTCAGTCGAGGGACAGGGATGAGGGGGCTGTCTCGCGATAGGCGCCCGCGGCCTGGCTTGCACGCCCGCCGATGCCGCACGCTGGGCGAGTAGCCCATGCCGTACCTTCTGGGGGCTTCCTGGGTGTGCCACAAGTGCATCGGCTTTGTGCAATGCGGCTTCCTGGCTCACACGCTGTGCAGTCAGTCGAGGGGCAGGGACGAGGGGGCTGGTTCGCGTTGGGTAGCCGCGACCTGGCTGGCTCGCCCACCGCTGCTGCACGCTGTGCGAGCAGCCCATGCCGTGCCTGCTGAGGGATGCCTAGGCATGCCACCCGCACCCAGGGTCCGTGCGACGTGGCACCCCTGGCTCGCACGCTGGGCAGTCAGTCGATGGGCAGGGACGAGGGGGCTGTCTCGCGATAGGCGCCCGCGGCCTGGCTGGCACGCCCGCCGATGCCGCACGTTGGGCGAGTAGCCCATGCTGTGCCTTCTGGGGGCTTCCTGGGTGTGCCACCCGTGCACCGGCTCCGTGCAATGCGGCATCCTGTCTCACACGCTGGGCAGTCAGTCGAGGGGCAGGGACGAGGGGGCTGGTTCGCGTTGGGTAGCCGCGGCCTTGCTGGCGCGCCCAACGCTGCTGCACGCTGTGTGAGCAGCCCATGCCGTGCCTGCTAGGGACTTCCTGGGCGTGCCACCAGTGCCCAGGGTCCATGCGATGCGGCACCCCAGGCTCACTCGCTGGGCACTTAGTCGAGGGACAGGGACGAGGGGGCTGGCTCGCTATTGGCTCCCTCGGCCTGGCTGGCGCCCCAACCGCTGCCGCACGCTGGGCGCGCAGCTCATGCCGTGCGTGCTGGGGGCTGGCTTGCCATCCCACCCGCGCCCAGGGTCCGTGCAACGCGGTACCCCTGGCTTGCACGCTTGGAAGTCAGTCGAGGGGCAGGGACGAGGGGGCTGGCTCGCTATTGGCGCCCTCGGCCTGGCTGGCGCCCCAACCGCTGCCGCACGCTGGGCGAGCAGCCCATGCCGTGCGTGCTGGGGGCTGGCTGGGCATGCAACCCGAGCCCAGGGTCCATGCGACGCGGCACCCCTGGCTTGCACGCTGGGCAGTCAGTCGATGGGCTGGGACGAAGGGGCTGCCTTGCGAGGGTCGCCCGCGGCCTGGCTGGCGCGCTTACCGCTGCCGCACGCTGGCCGAGCAGCCCATGCCGTGCCTGTTGGGGGCTGGCTGGGCATGCCACCCGTGCTCAGGGTCCGTGTGACGTGGCACCCCTGGCTCACACGCTAGGCAGTTAGTCGAGGGGCTGGCTCGCAATTGGCGCCCTCGGCCTCGCTGGCGCGCCAATCGCTTCCGCACGCTTGGCGAGCAGCCCATGCCGTACCTGCTACGGGCTGGCTAGGCATGCCACCCGTGCCCAGGGTCCATGCGACGCGGCACCCCTGGCTTGCACGCTGGGCAGTCAGTCGTGCGGCAGGGACGCGGGGGCTGCCTAGCTATTGGCGCCCTCGGCCTGGCTGGCGCGCCAGCCGCTGCCGCACGCTGTGCGAGCAGCCCATGCCGTGCCTGCTGGGGATACCTGGGCGTGCCACCCGCGCCCATGGTCCATGCGCCGTGGCACCCCTGGCTCGCACGCTGGGCAGTCAGTCGATGGGCTGGGACGATGGGGCTGGCACGCGATGGGCACCCGTGGCCTGGCTGGCGCGCCCACCGCTGCCGCACACTGGGCGAGCAGCCCATGCCGTGCCTGCTGGGGGCTGGCTGGGCATTCCACCCATGCCCAGGGTTCGTGCGATGCGGCACCCCTGGCTCGCACGCTGGGTAGTCAGTCGAGGGGCAGGGACGATGGGGCTGCCTCGCTATTGGCCCCCTCGGCCTGGCTGGCGCGCCCACCTCTACCGCACGCTGGGCACTTGGCCCATGCCGTGCCTGCTGGGGGATGCCAGGGCATGCCTCCCTTGCCCAGGGTCCGTGCGACGAGGCACCCCTGGCACGTACGCTGGGCAGTCAGTCGAGGGGCAGGGATGAGGGGGCAGGCTTGCGATGGGCGCCCGCGGCCTCGCTGGCGTGCCCACCGCTGCCGCACGCTGGGCGAGCACCCCATGCCGTGCCTGCTGAGGGCTGCCTGGGCGTGCCACCTGTGCCCAGCATCAGTGCGATGCGGCACCCCTGGCTCGCACGCTGGGTAGTCAGTCGAGGGGCAGGGACGATGGGGCTGCCTCGCTATTAGCCCCCTCGGCCTGGCTAGCGCGCCCACCTCTACTGCACGCTGGGCACTTGGCCCATGCCGTGCCTGCTTGGGGATGCCGGGGCATGCCTCCCTTGCCCAGGGTCCGTGCGACGCGGCACCCCTGGCACGTACGCTGGGCAGTCAGTCGAGGGGCAGGGATGAGGGGGCAGGCTCGCGATGGGCGCCCGCGGCCTGGCTGGCACGCCCACCGCTGCCGCACGCTGGGCGAGCATCCCATGCCGTGCCTGCTGGGGGCTGCCTGGGCGTGCCACCTGTGCCCAGCGTCAGTGCGACGTGGGACCCCTGGCTCGCACGCTGGGCTGTCAGTCGAGGGGCAGGGAAGAGGGGGCTGGCTCGTGATGGGCGCTCACGGCCTGGCTGGCACGCCCGCCAATGCCGCACACTGGGCGAGTAGCCCATGCCGTGCCTTCTGCGGGCTGCCTGGGTGTGCCACCCATGCACAGGGTCCGTGCAATGCGGCATCCAGCCTCACACGCTGGGCAGTCAGTCGACGGGCAGGGACGAGGGAGCTGGCTCGCGTTGGGCAGCCGCAGCCTGGCTGGCGCGCCCACAGCTGCCGCACCATGTGTGAGCAGCCAATGCCGTGCCTGCTGGGGGATGCCTGGGCGTGCCACCCACTACCAGGGTCCGTGCGACGCAGGACCCTTGGCTCGCACGCTGGGCAGTCAGTCGAGGGGCAGGGACGAGGGGGCTGGCTTGCGATGGGTGCCCGTGGCCTGGCTGGCGCGCCCACCGCTGCCGCACACTGGGCGAGCAGCCCAAGCCGTGCCTGCTGGGGGCTGCCTGGGAGTGCCACCCGTGCCCAGGGTCCATGCGACGCGGAACCACTGGCTCGCACGCTGGGCAGTCAGTCGAGGGACAGGGACGAGGGGGCTGTCTCGCGATGGGCGCCTGCGACCTTGCTGGTGCACCCACCACTGCCGCACGCTGGGCGAGCAGCCCATGCCGTGCCTGCTGGGGGCTTCCTGGGCATGCAACCCGTGCCCAGGGTCCATGCGATGCGGCACCCCAGGCTCGCTCGCTGGCCACTTAGTCGAGGGACAGGGACGAGGGGGCTGGCTCGCGATGGGCGCCCGCGGCCTTGCTGGCTTGGCATGCCACCCGAGCCCAGGGTCAATGCGACGCGGCACCCCTGGCTTCCACGATGGGCTGTCAGTCGAGGGGCAGGGATGAGGGGCATGGCTCACGATGGTCGCCTGCGGCCTGGCTGGCACGCCCACCGTTGCCGCACGCTGGGCGAGCAGCCCATGCCGTGCCTGCTGGGGGCTTGCTGGGCATGGCACCCATGCCCAAGGTCCATGCGATGCGGCACCGCTGGCTCGCATACTGGGTAGTCAGTCGAGGGGCAGGGACGAGGGGGCTGCCTCGCTATTGGCACCCTCGGCCTGGCTGGCGCGCCCACCTCTAACTCACGTTGGGCGCTTGGCCAATGCTGTGCCTACTGGGGGATGCCGGGGCATGCTTCCCGTGCCCAGGGTCCATGCAACGCGGCACCCCTGGCTCGTACGCCGGGCAGTCAGTCAAGGAGCAGGGATGATGGGGCAGGCTCGCGATGGGCGCCCGCGGCCTGGCTGGCGCGCCCAACACTGCCGCACGCTGGGCGAGCAGCCCATGCCGTGCCTGCTGGGGGCTTGCTGGGAATGCCACCCGTGCCCAGGGTCCGTGCGATGCGGTACCCCTTGCTTGCACGCTGGGTAGTCAGTCGAGGGGCAGGGACGAGGGGGCTGCCTCGCAATTGGCGCCCTCGGCTTGGCTGCCGCGCCCACCGCTACCGCACGCTGAGCGCTTGGCCCATGCTGTGCCTGCTGGGGGATGCCGGGGCATGCCACCCATGCCCCGGGTCCGTGCGATGCGGCACCCCTGGCTCGTACACAGGGTAGTCAGTTGAGGGGCAGGGACGAGGGAGCTTCCTCGCTATTGGCGCCCGTGGCTTGGCTGGCGCGCCCACCTCTACCACACGCTGAGCGCTTGGCCCATGCTGTGCCTGCTGGGGGATGCCGGGGCATGCCACCCGTGCCCGGGGTCCGTGCGACGCGGCACCCCTGGCTCGTACGCTTGGCAGTCAGTCGAAAGGCAGGGATGAGGGGGCTATCTCGCGATCGTCACCCGCGGCCTGGCTAGCGCGCCCACCGCTGCCGCACGCTGGGTGAGCAGCTCATGCCGTGCCTTCTGGGGGCTTGCTGGGCATGCCACTCGTGCCCAGGGTCCGTGCAATGCGGCACCCCTGTCTCGCACACTGACTAGTCAGTCGAGGGGCAGGGACGACGAGGCTGCCTCGCTATTGACGCCCTCGGCCTGGCTGGCGCGCCCACCTCTACCGCACGCTGGGCGCTTGGCCCATGCTGTGCCTGCTGGGGGATGCCGGGGCATGCTACCCGTGCCCCGGGTCCGTGCGACATGGCACCCCTGGCTCGTACGCTGGGCAGTCAGTCGAAAGGCAGGGATGAGGGGGCTGGCTCGTGATGGGCACCTGTGGCCTGGCTGGCGCACCCACCGCTGCCGCACACTGGGCTAGCATCCCATGCCATGCCTGTTGGGGGCTGCCTGGGCGTGCCACCTGTGCCCAGGGTCAGTGCGACATGGCACCCCTGGCTCGGATGCTGGGCTATCAGTCGAAGGGCAGGGAAGAGGTGGCTGGCTAGCAATGGGTGCCCGCAGCCTTGCTGGCACGCCCGCCGATGCCGCACGCTGGGCGAGTAGCCCATGCCGTGCCTTCTGGGGGCTTCCTTGGTGTGCCACTCATGCACCAAGTCTGTGCAATGCGGCATCCTGGCTCACACGCTGGGCAGTCAGTCGAGGGGCAGGGACGAGGGGCCTGGTTCACGTTGGGTAGCCGCGGCCTGGCTGCCGCGCCCACCGCTGCCGCACGCTGGGCGAGCAGCCCATGCCATGCCTGCTGGGGGCTGGCTGGGCATGCCACCCGTGCCCAGGGTCTGTGCAACGCGGCACCGCGACTTGCACGCTGGGCAGTCAGTCGTGGGGCAGGGACGAGGGGGCTTCCTCGCTATTGGTGCCCTCAACCTGGCTGGCACGCTAGCCGCTGCCGTACGCTGGGCGAGTAGCCCATGCCGTGCCTGCTGGGGGCTGGCTGGGCATGCCACCCATGCCCAGAGTTCGTGCAACGCGGCACCGCTGGCTCGCACTCTGAGCAGTCAGTCAAGGGGCAGGGACGAGGGGGCTGCCTTGCTATTGGCGCCCTCAACCTGGCTGGAGCTCCAGCCGCTGCCGCACGCTGGGCGAGTAGCACATGCCGTGCCTGCTGGGGGCTGGCTGGGCATGCCACCCGTGCCCACGGTCTGTGCAACACGGCACCCCTGGCTTGTACGCTGGGCAGTCAGTCGAGGGGCAGGGATGAGGGGGCTGGCTCGCGATAGGCGCCCGCGGCCTGGCTGGCACGCCCGCCGATGCCGCGCGCTGGGCGAGTAGCCCACGCCGTGCCTTCTGGGGGCTTCCGGGGTATGCCACCCGTGCACAGGGTCCGTGCAATGCGGTATCCAGGCTCACACGCTGGGCAGTCAGTCGAGGGGCAGGGACGAGGGGGCTGGCTCGTGATGGTCGCCCGCGGCCTGGCTGGCGCACCCACCGTTGCTGCACGCTGGGCGAGCAGCCCATGCCGTGCCTGCTGGGGGCTTGCTGGGCATGGCACCCATGCCCAGGGTCCATGCGATGCGGCACCCCTGGCTCGCAGCTGGGTAGTCAGTCGAGGGGCAGGGACGAGGGGGCTGCCTCGCAATTGGCGCCCTCGGCCTGGCTGGTGTGCCCACCTCTACCGCACGCTGGGCACTTGGCCAATGCTGTGCCTGCCGGGGGATGCCGGGGCATGCCTCCCATGCCCAGGGTCCGTGCGACGCGGCACCCCTGGCTCGTATGCCGGGCAGTCAGTCGAGCGGCAGGGATGAGGGGGTTAGCTCACGATGGGCGCCCGCGGCCTGGCTGGCGCGCCCACCGCTGCCGCACGCTGGGCGAGCATCCCATGCCGTACCTGCTGGGGGCTGCCTGTGCGTGCCACCTGTGCCCAGGGTCAGTGCGACGCGGCACCCCTGGCTCGCACACTGGGCTATCAGTCGAAAGGCAGGGAAGAGGGGGCTGGCTCGCGATGGGCGCCCGCGGCCTGGCTGGCACGCCTGCCAATGCCGTACGCTGGGCGAGTAGCCCATGCCGTGCCTTCTGGGGGCTTCCTGGGAGTGCCACCCGTGCACTGGCTCCATGCAATGCGGCATCCTGGTGCACACGGTGGGCAGTCAGTCTAGGGGCAGGGACGAGGGGGGGCTGGTTCGCGTTGGGTAGCCGCGGCCTGGCTGCCGCACCCACCGCTGCCGCATGCTGGGCGAGCAGCCCATGCCGTGCCTGCTGGGGGCTGGCTGGGCATGCCACCCGTGCCCAGGGTCTGTGCGATGCGGCACCCCAGCTTGCACGCTGGGCAGTCAGTCGAGGGGCAGGGACGAGGGGGCTGCCTCGCTATTGGCGCCCTCAACCTGGCTGGCGCGCCAGCCGCTGCTGCACGCTGGGCGAGTAGCGCATGCCGTGCCTGCTAGGGGCTGGCTGGGCATGCCACCCATGCCCAGGTTCCGTGCGACGCGGCACCCCTGGCTCTTACGCTAGGCAGTCAGTCAAGGGGCAGGGATGAGGGGGCTGGCTCGCGATGGGTGCCTGCGGCCTGGCTGGCACGCCCGTCGATGCCGCACACTGGGGGAGTAGCCCATGCCGTGCCTTCTGGGGGCTTCCTGGGTGTGCCACCCATGCACAGGGTCCGTGCAATGTGGCATCCAGGCTCACACGCTGGGCAGTCAGTCGAGGGACAGGGACGAGGGGGCTGTCTCACGATGGGCGCCAGCAGCCTTGCTGGCGCACCCACCGCTGCTGCACGCTGGGCGAGCAGCCCAGTCCGTGCCTGCTAGGGGCTTCCTGGGCGTGCCACCCGTGCCCAGGGTCCATGCGATGCAGTACCCCACGCTCGCTCGCTGGGCACTTAGTCGAGGGACAGGGACGAGGGGGCTGGCTCGCGATGGGTGCCCGTGGCCTGGCTGGCGCGCCCACCGCTGCTGCACGCTGGGCGAGCAGCCCATGCCGTGCCTGTTGGGGGCAGGCTGGGCATGCCACCCGTGCCCAGGGTCCGTGCGACGCGGCACCCCTGGCTCGCACGCTAGGCAGTCAGTCTAGGGGCAGGGACGATGGGGCTGGCTCGCTATTGGCGCCCTCAGCCTCGCTGGCGCGCCAACCGCTGCCGCACGCTTGGCGAGCAGCCCATGCCGTGCCTGCTAGGGGCTGGCTGGAAATGCCACCCGTGCCCAGGGTCCATGCGACGCGGCACCCCTGGCTTGCACGCTGGGCAGTCAGTCGAGCGGCAGGGATGAGGGGGCTGGCTCGCGATGGGCGGCCGCGGCCTGGCTGGCACGCCCGCCGATGCCACACGCTGGGCGAGTAGCCCATGCCGTGCCTTCTCGGGGCTTCCTGGGTGTGCCACCCGTGCACAGGGTCCGTGCAATGCGGCATCAAGGCTCACACGCTGGGCAGTCAGTCGAGGGACAGGGACGAGGGGGCTGTCTCATGATGGGCGCCAGCAGCCTTGCTGGCGCACCCACCGCTGCTGCACGCTGGGCGAGCAACCCAGTCCGTGCCTGCTGGGGGCTTCCTGCGCGTGCCACACGTGCCCAGGGTCCATGCAACGCAGCACCCCAGGGTCGCTCGCTGGGCACTTAGTCGAGGGACAGGGACGAGGGGGCTGGCTCGCGATGGGCGCCCGCAGACTGGCTGTCGCGCCCACCGCTGCCGCACGCTGGGCGAGCAGCCCATGCCGTACCTGTTGGTGGCTGGCTGGGCATGCCACTCATGCCCAGGGTCCATGCGATGCGGCATCCCTGGCTCGCACGCTAGGCAGTCAGTCGAGGGGCAGGGACGAGGGGGCTGGCTCGCTATTGGCGCCCTCGGCCTCGCTGGCGCGCCAACCGCTGCCGCACGCTTGGCAAGCAGCCCATGCCGTGCCTGCTAGGGGCTGGCTGGAAATGCCACCCGTGCCCAGGGTCCATGCAACGCGGCACCCCTGGTTTGCACGCTGGGCAGTCAGTCGAGTGGAAGGGACGGGGGGGCTGCCTAGCTATTGGCGCCCTCGGCCTGGCTGGCGCGCCAGCCGCTGCCGCACACTGTGCGAGCAGCCAATGCCGTGCCTGCTGGGGGATACCTGGGCGTGCCACCCACACCCAGGGTCTGTATGACGTGGGACCCTTGGCTCGCACGCTGGGCAGTCAGTCAAGGGGCAGGGACGAGGGGGCTGGCTCGCGATGGGTGCCCATGGCCTGGCTGGCGCGCCCACCGCTGCCGCACACTGGGCAAGCAGCCCATGCCGTGCCTGCTGGGGGCTGCCTGGGAGTGCCACCCGTACCTAGGGTCCATGCGACGCGGAACCCCTGGCTCGCACGTTGGGCAGTCAGTCGAGGGACAGGGACGAGGGGGCTGGCTCATGGGCACCCGCAGCCTGGCTGGTGCGCCCACCACTGCCGCATGCTGGGCGAGCAGCCCATGCCGTGCCTGTTGGGGGCTGGCTGGGCATGCCACCCGTGCCCAGGGTCCATGTGACGCGGCACCCCTGGCTCGCACGCTAGGCAGTCAGTCGAGGGGCAGGGACGAGGGGGCTGGCTCGCTATTGGCACCCTCGGCCTCGCTGTCGCGCCAAGCACTGCCGCACGCTTGGCGAGCAGCCCATGCCGTGCCTGCTAGGGGCTGGCTGGAATTGCCACCCGTGCCCAGGGTCCATGCGACGCAGCACCCCTGGCTTGCACGCTGGGCAGTCAGTCGAGCGGCAGGGACGGGGGGGCTGCCTAGCTATTGGCGCCCTCGGCCTGGCTGGCGCGCCAGCCGCTGCCGCACGCTGTGCCAGCAGCCAATGCCGTGCCTGCTGGGGGATACCTGGGCGTGCCACCCACGCCCAGGGTCCGTACCATGCGGGACCCTTGGCTCGCACGTTGGGCAGTCAGTGGAGGGGCAGGGACGAGGGGGCTGACTCGCGATGGGTGCCCGTGGCCTGGCTGGCGCGCCCACCGCTGCCGCACACTGGGCGAGCAGCCCATGCCGTGCCTGCTGGGGGCTGCCTGGGAGTGCCACCCATGCACAGGGTCCATGCGACGCGGAACCCCTGGCTCGCCCGCTGGGCAGTCAGTCGAGGGACAGGGACGATGGGGCTGGCTCGCGATGGGTGCCCGCAGCCTGGCTGGCGCGCCCACCACTGCCGCACGCTGGGCGAGCAGCCCATGCCGTGCCTGTTGGGGGCTGGCTGGGCATGCCACCCATGCCCAGGGTCCATGCGACGCGGCACCCCTGGCTCGCACGCTAGGCAGTCAGTCGAGGGGCAAGGGCGAGGGGTCTGGCTCACTATTGGCGCCCTCAGCCTCGCTGGCGCGCCAACCACTGCCGCACGCTTGGTGAGCAGCCCATTCCGTGCCTGCTAGGGGCTGCCTGGAAATGCCACCCGCACCCAGGGTCCATGTGACGCTGCACCCCTGGCTTGCACGCTGGGCAGTCAGTCGAGCGGCAGGGACGCGGGGGCTGCCTAGCTATTGGCGACCTCGGCCTGGCTGGCGCTCCAGCCGCTGCCGCACGCTGTGCGAGCAGCCCATGCCGTGCCTGCTGGGGGATGCCTTGGCGTGCCACCCGCACCCATGGTCCGTGCGCCGTGGCACCCCTGGCTCGCACGCTGGGCAGTCAGTCGAGGGGCAGGGATGTGGGGGCTGGCTCGCGATGGGCGCCCGCGGCCTGGCTGGCACGCGCACCGCTGCCGCACGCTGGGCGAAAAGCCCATGCCGTGCCAGCTGAGGGCTGCCTGGGCATGCCACCCATGCCCACGGTCCATGCGACGCGGCACCCCTGGCACGCACGCTGGGCAGTCAGTCGAGGGGCAGGGACGAGGAAGCTGGCTCGCAATGGGCGTCCGCGGCCTGGCTGGCGCGCCCACCGCCGCCATACGCGGGGTGAGCAACCCATGCCGTGCCTGCTGGGGGCTGCCTTGGCATGCCTCCCATGCCCAGAGTCCGTGCGGCGTGGCTCCCTTGGCTCACTCGCTGGGCACTAAGCCGAGGGACAGGGACGAGGGGGCTGGCTCGTGATGGGCACCTGTGGCCTCGCTGGCGTGCCCACCGCTGCCGCACG
>JAJFZO010000893.1:47500-92500 GCA_021397835.1 Moringa oleifera
CCATCGAGCTTGTCTAGCCACATCCCAGCTCATTATCCCATGATTATTCTCGCTTCGTTGCCCACGTTTTTCCCACCGATGAGGCCTTGCAGCAGGGGTGCCCAGGCTGGCCGTGTGGCTCGCTCGTTGCTAACGGCCGACGATCGTGTCGTCGATTGCGCTGCGTAAAGAGTCCGCCTAGGCAAGCCTGAGCGTCGAGATCCAACCCCACGTCTGCTGCCTCGAGGGCCTGCGACGAAGCACTCCGCATGCTCAAAATCCCCCCAATGATTTGGCCCTCATGTAGCATGCATCATCATTAGCTTCGCCGCCCAACACATCGAGCTTGTCTAGCCACATCCCAGCTCATTATCCCACGATTATTCTCGCTTCGTTGCCCACATTTTTCCCATCGATGAGGCCTTGGCAGCAGGGGTGCCCAGGCTGGCCGTGTGGCTCGCTCATTGCTAACAGCCGACGATCGTGTCATCGATCGCGCTGTGCAATGAGTCCACCTAGGCAAGCCTGAGTGTCGGGATCAACCCCACATCCGCAGCCTCGAGGGCCTACGACGAAGCACTCCGCATGCTCGAAATTCCCCCCAACGATTTGGCCCTCGCGTAGCATGCATCATCGTTAGCCTCGCGGCCCACACTGTTGAGCTTGTGTAGCCACATCCCAGCTCATTATCCCATGATTTTTCTCATTTCGTTGCCCATATTTTTCCTGCCGATGAGGCCTTGGCAGCAAGGGTGTCACGCCTTGCCCAGGCTGGCCGTGTGGCTCGCTCTTTGCTAACGGTCGACGATTGTGTCATCGATCACGCTGTGCAATGAGTCCACCTAGGCAAGCCTGGGCGTCGGGATCCAGCCCCGCATCCGCCTCCTCGAGGGCCTGCAATGAAGCACTCCGCATGCTCAAAATCCCCACAGCGATTTGGCCCTCACGTAGCATGCATCATCGTTAGCTTCGCTGCCCACACCGTCGAGTTTGTCTAGCCACATCCCAGCTCACTATCCCACAATTTCTCTCGTTTTGTTGCCCATGTTTTTCCCACCGATGAGGCCTTGGCAGCAGGGGTGTCATGCCTTGCCCAGGCTGACCGTGTGGCTCGCTCGTTGCTAACGGCCGACGATCGTGTCGCTGATCGCGCTGCGCAACGAGTCCGCCTACGCAAGCCTGAGCGTCGGGATCCAACCCCACATCCGCCACCTTGAGGGCCTGCGATGAAGCACTCCGCATGCTCAAAATCCCCCCAACGATTTGGCCCTCGCGTAGCATGCATCATCCCTGGCTCGCTCGCTGGGCACTACGTCGAGGGACAGGAACGTGGGGGCTTGCTCGCGATGGGCGCCCGCGGCCTAGCTGGCGTGCCCACCGCTGCCGCACACTGGGTGACCAGCCCATGCCGTGCCTGCTGGGTGCTGCCTGGGCGTGCCACCAGTGCCCAGGGTCTGTGCGCCACGGCCCCCCTGGCTCGCTCGCTGGGCACTTAGTCGAGGGACAGGAACGTTGGGCTGGCTTGCGATGGGCGCCCGTGAACCGGCTGGCACGCCCACCGCTACCGCACGCTGGGCGAGCAGCCCATGCCGTGCCTGCTGGGGGCTGCCTGGGCGTGCCTTCCATGCCCAGCGTCCATGTGATGCGGCCCGCCTGGCTCGCTCGATGGGCACTTAGTCGAGGGACAGGGACGTGGGGGCTGGCTCGCGATGGGCGCCCGCAGCCTGGCTGGCGCGCCAACTGCTGCCGCACGCTGGGCGAGCAGCCCATGCCATGCCTGCTGAGGACTGCCTGAGGTGCCACCCGTGCCCAGGGTCCGTGCGACGCGGCCCCCCTGGCTCGCTCGCTGGGCACTTAGTCGAGGGACAGGGACGTGGGGGCTGTCTCGCGATGGGCGCCCACGGCCTGGCTGGCGCGCCCACCGCTGCTGCACGCTGGGTGAGCAATCGATGCCTTGCCTGCTGATGGCTGCCTGGGTGAGCAACACATTCCCAGGGACCGTGCGACGCAGCACCCCTGGCTCGCACGCTGGGCAGTTAGTCGAGGGGCAGGGACGAGGGGGCTGGCTCGCGATGGGCGCCGCGGCCTCGCTGGCGCGCACACCGCTGCCGTACGCTGGGCGAGCACCCCATGCCGTACCTACTGGGGGCTGCCTGGGCATGCCACCCATGCCCAGGGTCCGTGCGACGCAACCCCCCTTGCTCGCTCTCTGGGCACTACGTCGAGGGACAGGGACATGGGGCCTTGCTCGCGACGGGCGCCCGCGGCCTGGCTGGCACGCCCACCGCTGCCGCACGCTGGGTGAGTAGCCCATGCCGTGCCTGCTGGGGGCTGCCTGGGCGTGCCACCCACGCCCAGCATCCGTGTAACGCGGCCCGCCTGGCTCGCTCGCTGGGCACTTAGTCGAGGGACAGGGATGTGGGGGCTGGCTCGCGATGGGCGCCCACGGCCTGGCTGGCGCGCCAACTGCTGCCGCACGCTGGGCGAGCAGCCCATGCCATGCCTGCTGAGGACTGCCTGGGCGTGTCACCCGTCTCCAGGGTCCGTGCGACGCGGCCCCCCTGGCTCGCTCGCAGGGCACTTAGTCGAGGGACAGGGACGTTGGGGCTGTCTCGCGATGGGCGCCCGCGGCCTGGCTGGCGCGCCCACCGCTGCTGCACGCTGGGTGAGCAGTCCATGCCTTGCCTGCTGACGGCTGCCTGGGCGAGCAACACATTCCCAGGGTCCATGCTACACGGCCGTCCTGGCATGCTCGCTGGCCACTTAGTCGAGGGACAGGGATGTGGGGGCTGGCTCGCGATGGGCGCCCGTGGCCTGGCTGGCACACTCACCGCTACCACACGCTGGGCAGCAGCCCATGCCGTGCCTGCTGGGGGCTGCCTGGGGGTGCCTTCCATGCCCAGCGTCCATGTGACGCGGCCCGCCTGGCTCGCTCGATGGGCACTTAGTCGAGGGACAGGGACGTGGGGGCTGGCTCGCGATGGGCGCCCGAAGCCTGAATGGCACGCCAACTGCTGCCGCACGCTGGGCGAGCAGCCCATGCCATGCCTGCTGAGGACTGCCTGGGCGTGCCACCCGTTCCGAAGATCCATGCGATGTGGCCCCCCTGGCTCGCTCGCTGGGCACTTAGTCGAGGGACAGGGACGTGGGGGCTGTCTCGCGATGGGCGCCCGTGGCCTGGCTGGAGCGCCCACCGCTGCTGCACGCTGGGTGAGAACTCCATGCCTTAACTGCTGACGGCTTCCTGGGCGAGCCACACGTTCCCAGGGTCCGTGCAATGCGGCACCCCTGGCTACGACGCTGGGCAGTTAGTCAAGGGGCAGGGACGAGGGGGCTGGCTCGCGATGGATGCCCGCGGCCTGGCTGGCGCGCCCACCGCTGCCGCACGCTGGGCGAGCACCCCATGCCGTGCCTAATGGGGGCTGCCTGGGCATGCCACCTGTGCCCAGGGTCTGTGCGACGCAGTCCCCCTGGCTCGCTCGCTCAGCACTACGTCGAGGGACAGGGACATGGGGCCTTGCTCGCGACGGGCGCCCGCGGCCTGGCTGGCGCGCCCACCGCTGCCGCACGCTTGGCGAGCAGCCCATGCCGTGTCTGCTGGGGGCTGCCTGGGTGTGCCACCAGTGCCCAGGGCCCGTGCGACATGGCCCCCCTGGCGCGCTTGCTGGGCATTTAGTCAAGGGAGAGGAACATGGGGGCTGGCTCGTGATGGGTGCCCGCAGCCTGGCTGGCGCCCACCGCTGCCACTCGCTTGGTGAGCAGCCCATGCCATACCTGCTTGGGGCTGCCTGGGCATGCCACCCGTGCCCAGGGTCCGTGCGATGCGGCACCCCTGGCTCGCACGCTGGGCAGTCAGTCGAGCGGCAGGGACGAGGGGGCCGGCTTGCGATAGGCTCCCGCGGCCTGGCTGGGGCGCCCACCGCTGCCGCACGCTGGGTGAGAAGCCCATGCCGTGCCTGCTGGGGACTTCCTGGGCGTGCCTCCCGTGCCAAGGGTCCATGCGACGTGGCTCCCCTGGCTCGCTAGCTGGGCCGTATGTCGAGGGGCAGGGACGATGGGGCTGGCTCGCGATGGGCACCCGCGGCCTGGCTGGCGCGCCCACCGCTGCCGCACTCTGGGCGAGCAGCCCATGCCATGCCTGCTGGGGGCTGCCTGGGTGTGCCACCAATGCCCAAAGTCCATGCGACGCGGCACCCCTGGTTCGCACGCTGGGCAGTCAGTTGAGCGGCCGAGACGAGGGGGCTGGCTGCCGCTGCCGCACGCTGGGCAAGCAGCCCATGCCGTGCCTTCTTGGGGCTGCCTGGGTGTGCCACCAGTGCCCAGGGTCCATGCGACATGGCACCCCTGGCTCACTCGCTGGGCACTTAGTCGAGGGACAGGGACGTGGGGTCTGGCTCGCGATGGGCGCCCGCGGCGTGGCTGGCGCGCCCACCGCTGCCGCACGCTGGGCAAGCAGCCCATGCCGTTCCTGCTGGGGGCTTCCTGGGCGTGCCTCCCATGCCAAGGGTCCGTGTGACATGGCTCCCCTGGCTCGCAAGCTTGGCCGTATGTCGAGGGGCAGGAACGAGGGGGCTGGCTCGCGATGGGCACCCGCGGCCTGGCTGGCGCGCCCACCGCTCCCGCACTCTGGGCGAGCAGCCCATGCCATGCCTGCTGGGGGCTGCCTGGGTGTGCCACCCATGCCCAAGGTCCATGCGACGCGGCACCCCTTGCTCGCACTCTGGGCAGTCAGTGAGCGGCAGGGACGAGGGGGCCGGCTCGCGATAGGCTCCCGCGGCCTGGCTGGGGCGCCCACCGCTGCCGCACGCTGGGCGAGAAGCCCATGCCGTGCCTGCTGGGGGCTTCCTGGGAGTGCCTCCCGTGCCAAGGGTCCATGCGACGTGGCTCCCCTGGCTGGCAAGCTGGGCCATATGTCGAGGGGCAGGGACGAGAGGGCAGGCTCGCGATGGGAACCCGCGGCCTTGCTGGCGCGCCCACCGCTGCCGCACTCTGGGCGAGCAGCCCATGCCATGCCTGCTGGGGGCTGCCTGGGTGTGCCACCCATGCCCAAGGTCCATGCGACGCGGCACCCCTGGCTCGCACGCTGGGCAGTCAGCCGAGCAGCAGGGACGAGGGGGCTGGCTGCTGCTACCGCACGCTGGGCGAGCAGCCCATACCGTGCCTTCTTGGGGCTTCCTGGGTGTGCCACCCGTGCCCAGGGTCCATGCGACATAGTCCCCCTGGCTCACTCGCTGGGCACTTAGTCGAGGGACAGGGACGTGGGGGATGTCTCGCGATGGGCGCCCGCGGCCTGGCTGGCGCTCCCACCGCAGCTGCACGCTGGGTGAGCACTCCATGCCTTGCCTGCTGACGGCTGCCTGGGTGAGCCACACGTTCCCAGGGTCCGTGCGATGCGGCACCCCTGGCTCGCACGCTGGACAGTTAGTCCAGGGGCAGGGACGAGGGGGCTGGCTCGCGAGGGGCGCCTGCGGCCTGGCTGGCGCGCCCACCGCTGCCGCACACTGGGCGAGCAGCCCATGCCGTGTCTGCTGGGGGCTGCCTAGGTGTGCACCCATGCCCAGGGTCCGTGCGACGCGGCACCCCTGGCTCGCACGCTGGGCAGTCGGTCAAGGGGCAGGGACGAGGGTGCTTGCTCGCGATGGGCTCCCACGGCCTGGCTGGCGTGCCCACAGCTGCCTCACGCTGGGTGAGAAGCCCATGCCGTGCCTGCTGGGGGCTGCCTGGGCATGCCACCTGTGCCCAGGGTCCATGCGACGCAGCCCCCCTGGATTGCTCGCTGGGCACAACGTCGAGGGACAGGGACATGGGGCCTTGGTCGTGACGGGCGCCCGCGGCCTGGCTGGCACGCCCACCGCTGCTGCACGCTGGGTGAGCGGCCCATGCCGTGCCTGCTGGGGGCTGCCTGGGCATGCCACCAGTGCCCAGGGTCCATGCGATGTGGCCCCCCTGGCTCGCTCGCTGGGCACTTAGTCGAGGGAGAGGAACGTGGGGGCCGGCTTGCGATGGGCGCCCGCGGCCTGGCTGGCGCGCACACCGCTGCCGCACGCTGGGTGAGCAGCCCAAGCCATGCCTGCTGGGGGCTGCCTGGGCATGCCACCCGTGCCCAGGGTCCGTGCAACGCGGCACCCCTGGCTCGCACGCTGGGCAGTCCGTCGAGCGGCAGGGACGAGGGGGCCGGCTCGCGATAGGCTCCTGCGGCTTGGCTGGGGCACCCACCGCTGCCGCACGCTGGGCGAGAAGCCCATGCCGTGCCTGATGGGGGCTTTTTGGGCGTCCCACCCATGCCAAGGGTCCGTGCTACGCGGCTCCCCTGGCTCACAAGCTGGGCTGTATGTCGAGGGGCAGGGACGAGGGGGCAGGCTCGCGATGGGAACCTGCGGCCTGGCTGGCGCGCCCACCGCTGCCGCACTCTGGGCGAGCAGCCCATGCCATGCCTGCTGGGGGCTGCCTGGGTGTGCCACCCATGCCCAGGGTCCGTGCGACGCGGCACCCCTGGCTCGCACGCTGGGCAGTCAGTCGAGCGGCAGGGACGTGGGGGCTGGCTGCTACTACCGCAAGCTGGGCGAGCAGCCCATGCCGTGCCTTCTTGGGGCTGCCTGGGTGTGCCACCCGTGCCCAGGGTCCATGCGACATGGCCCCCCTGACTCGCTCGCTGGGCACTTAGTCGAGGGACAGGGACATGGGGGCTGGCTCGCGATGGGCGCCCGCGGCCTGGTTGGCGCGCCCACCGCTGCCGCACGCTGGGCAGCATCCTTCGAGACGCTGCACCAACTAACATCGAAGCGTGCGGCAAGACTCACTAAGGCCAAAGCTGTCACAGTCGTCGTTCAAAATCGATGGGACGTGGGACAAATACTTTCGCTTGGATAGGCAGAGGCCGAGGCCACTCCTGTCGCAATACTTTTTGCACCCGAGGGGACAACCGATCTCTCGTGTGCCAAAGCAACCGCATGCCAAAGCAAGCCGCGCTTGGAGCACGAGGCCCAGCTTAGGTTTCCACCCATGCCCACGAGGGACATGGTGCAAAGACAACCAACTCAAATCATCAAATTCTATTTGTGAAGGCACGCGACATAGGGTCCCGATGTCACCCACGAAACGCCAACGTATGGCTCGGGGTCGAGCTTGAAGCGACGTGCCAGTTGACAGTTCGATGCGAGAGCATGGAGCTTGCCAACGTGCACAACTAGATCACCACTCACACGCCGCATGTACAAATAGGCAGCAACAGCACCAAACGAGCTGCAAGCCGACGAGCGAAAGGCCCATCGATCATGCAGGTCATCGTGTGCCGCCGCACCCAAGCCGCTAAGCGCGAAATTGTTTCAATAGCATGGGATGATTCTTCAATGGCAAGGGACCACCGATGAGGCCTTGGCAACAGGGGTGTCACAACGTGCCCAGGCTGGCTGCCGCTGCCGCACGCTGGGCAAGCAGCCCATGCCGTGCCTACTGGGGGCTGCCTGGGTGTGCCACCCGTGCCCAGGGTCCATGTGACATGGCCCCCCTGGCTCGCTCGCTGGGCACTTAGTTGAGGGAAAGGGACGTGGGGGCTGGCTCGTGTTGGCAGCCTGCGGCCTGGCTAGCGCGCCCACCGCTGCGGCACGCTGGGCGAGCAGCCCATGCCGTGCCTACTGGGGGCTGCCTGGGTGTGCCACCCGTGCCCAGGGTCCATGCGACGCAGCTCCCCCGGCTTGCTCGCTGGGCACTACATCGAGGGACAGGGACGTGGGGGCTGGCTCACGATGGGAGCCCGCGGCCTGGCTTGCGCGCCCACCGCTGCCACAGCTGGGCGAGCAGCCCATGCCGTGCCTGCTGGGGGCTGCCCGGGCGTGCCACCCGTGCCAAGGGTCCTTGCGACACGGCTCCCCTGGCTCGCTCTCTGGGCACTACGTCGAGGGACAGGGACGTGGGGGCTGGCTGGCGATGGGCGCCCGCGGCCTGGCTGGCCCTCCCACCTCTGCCTCACGTTGGGCGAGCAGCCCATGCTGGGCCTGCTGGGGGCTGCCTGGGAGTGCCACCTGTGCCAAGGTCCATGCAACGCAGCAACCCAGGCTCGCACGCAGGGCAGTCCATCGAGGGGCAGGGACGAGTGGGCTGGCTCGCGATGGGCGCCCGTGGCCTGGATGGCTCGCGATGGGAGCCCGCGGCCTGGCTTGCGCGCCCACCGCTGCCGCACACTGGGCGAGCAGCCCATGCCGTGCCTGCTGGGGGCTGCCTAGGTGTGCACCCATGCCCAGGGTCCGTGCGACGTGGCACCCCTGGCTCGCATGCTGGGCAGTCGGTCGAGGGGCAGGGACGTGGGGCTGGCTCGCGATGGGCGCACGCAGCCTGGCTGGCGTGGCCACCGCTGCCGCACGCTGGGTGAGAAGCCCATGCCGTGCCTGCTGGGGGCTGCCTGGGCGTGCCACCAGTGCCCAGAGTCCGTGCGACGCGGCCCCCATGGCTCACTCGCTGGGAACTTAGTCGAGGGACAGGGACGTTGTGGCTAGCTCGCGGTGGGCGTCCGCGGCCCGGCTGGTGCCCCCTCCGCTGCCACACGCTGGGCGAGCGACCCCTGCCGTGCCTGCTGGGGGTTGCCTTGGCATTCCACCCTTGCCCAGGGTCCGTGCGACGCGGCACCCCTGGCTTGCACGCTGGGCAGTCAGTCGAGGGACAGGGAGGAGGGGGCTGGCTCGCGATGGGCGCTCGCGGCCTGGCTGGCGCACTCACCGCTGCCGCACGCTGGGTGAGCAGCCCATGCCGTGCCTGCTGGGGGCTACCTGGGCGTGTCACCCGTGCCCAGGGTCCAGGCGATGCGGCCCCCCTGGCTCGTTCGCTGGGCACTACGTCGAACTGCAGGGATGTGAGGGCTGGCTCGCGATGGTCGCCCACGGCCTGGCTGGCGCGCCCACCGCTTTCGCACGCTGGGCGAGCAGCCCATGCCGTGCCTGCTGGGGGCTGCCTGGGCGTGCCACCTGTTCCCAGTTTCCATGCAACACGGCATCCCTGGGTCGCATGCTGGGCAGTCAGTCGAGGGGCAAGGACGAGGGGGCTGGCTCGCCATGGGCGCCCGTGGCCTGGCTGGCCCGCCCACCGCTGCCGCACAGTGCGCGAGCAGCCCTTGCCATGCCTGCTGGGGGCTTCCCGGGTGTGGCACCAGTGCCCAGGGTCCGTGCGACGCGGCCCCCCTGGCTCGCTCGCTTGGCACTTAGTCGAGGGACAGGGACGTGGTGGCTGGCTCGCGATGGGCGCCCGCGGCATGGCTGGCGCGCCCACTGCTGCCGCACGCTGGGAAAGCAGCCCATGCCTTGCCTGCTGGGGGCTGCCTGGGCGTGCCCACCCATGCCCAGGGTCTGTGCGACGCGGCCCCCCTGGCTCGCTCACTGGGCACTTAGTCGAGGGACAGGGACGTGGGGGCTGGCTTGCGATGGGCCCCCGCGGCCTGGATGACGCACCCACCGCTGCCGTACACTGGGCGAGCCACCCATGCCGTGCCTGCTGGGGGCTGCCTGGGCGAGCCACCCATGCCAAGGGTCTGTGCGACGCGGTACCTCTGGTTCGCTCGCTGGGCACTACGTCAAGGGATAGGGACGTGTGGGCCGGCTCGGGATTGGTGCCCGCGGCCTGGCTGGCGTGCCTACCGCTGCCGCACGTTAGCCGAGCAGCCCGTGCCGTGCCTGCTGGGGACTGCCTGGGTGTGCCACCCGTGCCCAGGGTCCGAGCGACGCGGCACCCCTGGCTCGCACGCTGGGCATTCAGCAGAGGGGCAGGGACATGGGGGCTGGCTCGCGATGGGCGCCCGCGGCCTTGCTGGCATGCCCACCGCTGCCGCACGCTGGGCGAGCAGCCCATGCCGTGCTTGCTGGGGGCTTCCTGGGCATGCCACCCGTGCCCAGGGTCTGTGCAACGCGGCCTCCCTGGCTCGAACCCTGGGCAGTCAGTCGAAGGGCAGGGACGAGGGGGCTGGCTCGCGATTGGCGCCCGTGGCCTGGCTGGCGCGCCCACCGCTGCTGCACACTGGGCGAGCAGCCCATGCTGTGTCTGCTGGGGGCTGCCCAGGTGTGCACCCATGCCCAGGGTCCGTGCGACGCGGCACCCCTGGCTAGCACGCTGGGCAGTCGGTCAAGGGGCAGGGACGAGGGTGCTTGCTCGCGATGGGCTCCCACGGCCTGGCTGGCGTGCCCACCGCTGCCTCACGCTGGGTGAGAAGCCTATGCCGTGCCTGCTGGGGGCTCCCTGGGAGTGCCACCATTGCCCAGGGTCCGTGCGATGCAGCCCCCCTGGCTCGCTCGCTGTGCACTTAGTGAGGGACAGGGACGTGGGGGCTAGCTCGCGGTGGGTGTCCGCGGCCCCGCTGGCGAGCCCACCGCTGTCGCACGCTGGGCGAGCAGCCCCTGTCATGCCTGCTGGGGGCTGCCTGGGCGTGCCATTCGTGCCAAGGGTTCATGCGACACGGCTCCCCTGGCACACTCGCTGGGCACTATGTCGAGGGACAGGGACGTGGGGGCTGGCTCGCGATGTGCGCCCGCTGCCTGGCTGGCGCGCCAACTGCTGCCGCACGCTGGGTGAGCAGCCCATGCTGTGCCTGCTGGGGTCAACCTGGGCGTGCCACCCATGCCCAGGGTCTGTGCAACGCGGCCTCCCTGGCTCGCACCCTGGGCAGTCAGTCGAGGGGCAGGGACGAGGGGGCTGGCTCGCGATTGGCGCCCGTGGCCTGGCTGGCGCGCCCACCGCTGCTGCACACTGGGCGAGCAGCCCATGCCGTGCCTGCTGGGGGCTACCTAGGTGTGCACCCATGCCCAGGGTCCGTGCGACGCGGCACCCCTGGCTCGGACACTGGGCAGTCGGTCAAGGGACAGGGACGAGGGTGCTTGCTCGCGATGGGCGCCCGCGGCCTGGCTGGCGTGCCCACCGCTGCCGCACGCTGGGTGAGAAGCCCATGCCGTGCCTGCTGGGGGCTCCCTGGGCAATGGTGGGGCTCCCTGGGCATGCCACCATTTCCCAGGGTCCGTGCGACGCAGCCCCCCTGGCTCGCTCGCTGTGCACTTAGTGAGGGACAGGGACGTGGGGGCTAGCTCGCGGTGGGTGTCCGCGGCCCGGCTGGCGCGCCCACCGCTGCCGCACGCTGGGCGAGCAGCCCCTGTCGTGCCTGCTGGGGGCTGCCTGGGTGTGCCATTCGTGCCAAGGGTTCGTGCGACACGGATCCCCTGGCACATTCGCTGGGCACTACGTCGAGGGACAGGGACGTGGGGGCTGGCTCGCGATGTGCGCCCGCAGCCTGGCTGGCGCGCCAACAGCTGCTGCACGCTGGGTGAGCAGCCCATGCTGTGCCTGCTGTGGTCAACCTGGGCGTGCCCCCCGTGCCCAGGGTTCATGCGATGCGGCCCCCCTGGCTCGTTCGCTGGGCGCTACGTCGAAGGGCAGGGATGTGGGGGCTGGCTCGCGATGGTCGCCCACAGCCTGGCTGGCGCGCCCACCGCTTTCGTACGCTGGGCGAGCAGCCCATGCCGTGACTGCTGGGGGCTGCCTGGGCATGCCACCCATTCCCAGGGTCAGTGCAACGCGGCATCCCTGGCTCGCATGCTGGGCAGTCAGTCGAGGGGCAGGGACGAGGGGGCTGGCTCGCCATGGGCGCCCGTGGCCTGGCTGGCCCGCCCACCGCTGCCGCACGCTGCGTGAGCAGCCCATGCCATGCCTGCTGGGGGCTTCCCGGGCATGGCACCCGTGCCCAGGGTCCATGCGACGCGGCCCCCCTGGCTCGCTCGCTTGGCACTTAGTCGAGGGACAGGGACGTGGTGGCTAGCTCGCGATGGGCGCCCGCGGCCTGGCTGGCATGCCCACCGCTGCCGCACGCTGGGAAAGCAGCCCATGCCGTGCCTGCTGGGGGCTGCCTGGGTGTGCCCACCCATTCCCACGGTCTGTGCGACACGACCCCCCTGGCTCGCTCGCTTGGCACTTAGTTGAGGGACACGGACGTGGGGGCTGGCTTGCGATGGGCGCCCGTGGCCTGCATGATGCGCTCACCGCTGCCGTATGCTGGGCGAGCTGCCCATGCCGTGCCTGCTGGGGGCTGCCTGGGCGAGCCACCCGTGCCCAGGGTCTGTGCGACGCGGTACCCCTGGTTCGCTCGCTGGGCACTACGTCGAGGGATAGGGACGTGCGGGTTGGCTCGGGATGGGCGCCCGCGGCCTGGCTGGCACGTCCACCGCTGCCGCATGCTGGGCAGGCCTCCCATTCAGTGCCTGCTAGGGGCTGCCTGGGCATGCCACCCGTGCCCAGGGTCAATGTGATGTGACCCCCCTGGCTCGCTCGCTGGGCACTACGTCGAGGGGCAGGGACATGGGGGCTGGCTCGCGATGGGCGCCCGCGGCCTGGCTGGCGCGCCCACCGCTGCCGCACGCTGGGTGAGCAGCCCATGCCATGCCTGCTGGGGGCTTCCTGGGCATGCCACCCATGCCCAGGGTCTGTGCAACGCGGCATCCCTGGCTTGCACCCTGGGCAGTCAGTCGAGGGGCAGGGATGAGGGGGCTAGCTCGCGATTGGCACCCGCGGCCTGGCTGGCGCGCCCACCGCTGCCGCATGCTGGACGAGCAGCCCATGCCATGCCTGCTGAGGGCTGCCCGGGCTTGGCACCCGTGCCCAGGATCCGTTCGACGCGGCCCCTCTGGCTCGCTCGCTGGGCACTACGTCGAGGGGCAGGGACGTGTTGGCTTGCTTGGGATGGGTGCTCGCGGCCTGGCTGGCGCGCCCATCGCTGCCGCACACTGGGCGAGCAGCCCATGCCGTCCCTGCTGGGGGCTGCCATGGCCTGCATCCCATTCCTAGGGTCCGTGCGATGCGGGCCTCCTGGCTCGTTCGCTGGGCAGTCAGTCGAGGGGCAGGGATGAGGGGGCTGGCTCGCGATGGGCGCAAGTGGACTCGCTGGCGCGCCCACTGCTGCCGCACGCTGGGCACTTGGCCCATGCCGTACATGCTGGGGGCTGCCTGGGCGAGCCATACATGCCCAGGGTCCGTGCGACCCGGCCCCCCTGGCTCGCTCGCGGAGGACTTAGTCGAGGGACAGGGACGTGGGGGCTGGCTCACGATGGGTGCCCGCGTCCTGGCTGGCGCGCCCACCTCTGCCACACGTTGGGGGCATCCTGGGCATGCCACCTGTGCCCAGGGTCTGTGCGATGCGTCTCCCCTGGCTTGCTAGCTAGGCACTTACTCGAGGGACAGGGACGAGGGGGCTGGCTACCGATGGGCGCCTGTGTGCTAGCTGGCGCGCCCTTCTCTGCCACACACTGGGCACTTGGCCCATGCCGTGCCTGCTGGGGGCTGCCTGGGCATGCCTCCCGCTCCAAGAGTCTGTGCGACGCGGCTCCCCTGGCTCGCTCGCTGGGCACTAAGTCGAAGGACAGGGACGAGGGGGCTGGCTCGCGAAGGGCGCCCGTCGCCTGGGTGGCGCGCCCACCTCTACCGCACGCTGGGCACTTGGCCCATGCCGTGCCTGCTGGGGATTTCTGGGGCATGCCTCTCTAGCCTAGGTTCTGTGCGACGTGGCTCCCCTGGCTCGCTCGCTGGGCACTTGGTCGAGGGACAGGGACGAGGGGGCTGGCTCGCGATGGGCGCCTATGGCCTGGCTGGCGCGCCCACCGGTGCAGCCCGCTGTGCACTTGGCCCATGCCGTGCCTGTTGGGGGCTGCCTGGGCATGCCTCCCGTACCCAGGGTCTGTGCGACACGGCTCCCCTGGCTCACTCGCTGGGCACTTAGTCGAGGGACAGGGACGAGGGGGCTGGCTCGTGATGGGAGCCTGTGGCCTGGCTGGCGCGCCCACCGGTGCCCCCCGCTGGGCACTTGGCCCATGCCGTGCCTGTTGGGGGCTGCCTGGGTATGCCTCCATTGCCCAGGGTCCATGTGACATGGCTCCCTTTGCTCGCTCGCTGGGCACTTAGTCGAGGGACAGGGACGAGGGGGCTGGCTCACGATGGGCGCCTGTGGCCTGGCTGGCGCGCCCTCTTCTGCCGCACGCTGGGCACTTGGCCCACGCCGTGCCTGCTGGGGGCTGCCTGGGCATGCTTCCCGTGCTGAAAGTCCATGCGAGGCGGCTCCCCTGGCTCGCTCACTGGGCACTAAGTCGAGGAACAGGGACGAGGGGTCTGGCTCATGATGGGTGCCTGTGGCCTGGCTGATGCGTCCACCGCTGCCGCACGCTGGGCACTTGGCCCATGCCATGCCTGCTGCGGGCTGCTGTGGCATGCCTCTTGTGCCCAGGGTCCATGCGACGCGGCACCCCTGGCTCGCTCGCTTGGCACTTAGTCGAGGGACAGGGACATGGGGGCTGGCTCGCGATGGGCGCCCGCGGCCTGGCTGGCACGCCCACCGCTGCCGCACGCTGGGTGAGCAGCCCATGCCATGCCTGCTGGGGGCTTCCTGGGCGTGCCTCCCATGCCCAGAGTCCATGCGATGCAGCTCCCCTGGCTCGCTTGCTGGGCACTGAGTCGAGGGACAGGGACGAGGGGTCTGGCTCCTGATGGGCGCCTGTGGCCTCGCTGGCGCGCCCACTGCTGCCACACGCTGGGCACTTGGCTCATGCCGTGCCTGCTGGGAGCTGCTCGGGCATACCTCCCGTGCTCAGGGTCCATGCGACGCGGCTCCCCCGGCTCGTTCGCTGGGCACTTAGTCGAGGGACAGGGACGAGAGGGCTGGCTCGCGATGGGCGCCTGTGGCCTGGTTGGCACGCCCACCGCTGCCGCACGCTGGGCACTTGGCCCATGATGTACCTGCTGGGGGCTGCTGGGGCATGCCTCCCGTGCCCAGGTTCCATGCGACATGGCTCCCCTGGCTCGCTCACTGGGCACTTAGTCGAGGGACGGGGACGAGGGGGCTGGCTCGCGATGGGCGCCTGTGGCCTGGCTGGCGTGCCCACCGCTGTCGCATGCTGGGCTCTTGGCCCATGCCGTGCCTGGTGGGGGCTGCCTGGGCATGCCTCCCGTGCCCAGGGTCCGTGCTTCGCGGCTCCCCTGGCTCGCTAGCTCGGCACTTAGTCGAGGGATAGGGACATTGGGGCTGGCTCGCGATGGGCGCCCGCGGCCTGGCTGGCACGCCCACCGCTGCCGCACGCTGGGCGAGCAGCCCATGCCATGCCTGCTGGGGGCTTCCTGGGCGTTCCTCCCATGCCCAGAGTCCATGTGATGCAGCTCCCCTGGCTCGCTTGCTGGGCACTGAGTCGAGGGACAGTGACGAGGGGTCTGGCTCCTGATGGGCGCCTGTGGCCTCGCTGGCGCGCCCACTGCTGCCACACGCCGGGCACTTGGCTCATGCCGTGCCTGCTGGGAGCTGCTCGGGCATACCTCCCGTGCTCAGGGTCCATACGACGCGGCTCCCCCGGCTCATTCGCTGGGCACTTAGTCGAGGGACAGGGACGAGAGGGCTGGCTCGCGATGGGCGCCTGTGGCCTGGCTGGCACGCCCACCGCTGCCGCACGCTGGGCTGGGCACTTGGCCCATGATGTACCTGCTGGGGGCTGCTGGGGCATGCCTCCCGTGCCCAGGTTCCATGCGACACGGCTCCCCTGGCTCGCTCACTGGGCACTTAGTCGAGGGACAGGGACGAGGGGGCTGGCTCGCGATGGGCGCCTGTGGCCTGGCTGGCGTGCCCACCGCTGTCGCATGCTGGGCTCTTGGCCCATGCCGTGCCTGGTGGGGGCTGCCTGGGCATGCCTCCCGTGCCCAAGGACCATGCTTCGTGGCTCCCCTGGCTCGCTAGCTCGGCACTTAGTTGAGGGACAGGGACGAGGGAGCTGGCTCGGGATGGGCGCCTGTGGCCTGGCGTGCGCGCCCTCCTCTGCCGCACACTGGGCACTTGGCCCATGCCATGCCTGCTGGGGGCTGCCCGGGCATGCCTCCCATGCCCAGAGTCCATGCTATGCGGCTCCCCTGGCTTGCTTGCTGGGCACTAAGTCGAGGGACAGGGACGAGGGGGCTGGCTCGTGATGGGCGCCCGCGGCCTCGCTGGCGCGCCCACCTTTGCCGCACGCTGGGCACTTGGTCCATGCCGTGCCTGCTGGGGGCTGCCTGGGCATGCCTCCGGTGCCTAGGGTCTGTGCGACGCGGCTCCTATGGCTCATTCGCTGGGCACTTGTCGAGGGACAGGGATGAGGGGGCTGGCTCGCGAAGGGCGCCAGTGGCCTGGCTGGCGCGCCCACTTCTGCCACACGCTGGGCATTTGGCCCATGCCGTGCCTGCTGTGGGGCTGCTGGGGCATACCTCCCGTGCCCAGGGTCCATGTGACACAGCTCCCCTGGCTTGCTCACTAGGCAGTACTTTACTGAGGGACAGCATCGAGGGACAAGTTTCTGTTAGATATATGCATTTTTTATTGCAGTAACACTTGGTTCTCCAATGCTTCCTGATATGTTTCCAAATGTTTTTCTCTTGTGTTTCTCATTCTCTACAAGCCCAAAGGGCTTGATTCTTTTTCCAGGCCATTATCTTGAGGGACCGTTTCTGACCTCGTGGCATCAATTTTCGAAAAGAGAGGGACAATTGTTGTGGGGGTTCAGGAGGGGGGGGGGGAGGGACGAATCGAAGTGACAAAGGGCTGAATCTCAGTGGATCATGGCAGCAAGGCCACTCTGCCACTAACAATACTTGTCACGTATTTAAGTCGTCTGCAAATGATTCTACCCGTTGCTCGGTGGGAATCACACTTCAAGGCAACCCGCGAGGCTCCTCCGCCACGCGAGCTTGGCCAACGACGCGTGCCTTTGGGGGCCTGGAGGCCCCTACTGCAGGTCGGCAATCGGGCAACGGGCACATGCATCGCTTCTAGCCCGGATTCTGACTTAGAGGCGTTCAGTTATAATCCAGCGCACGGTAGCTTCGCGCCACTGGCTTTTCAACCAAGCGAGATGACCAATTGTGCGAATCAACGGTTCCTCTCGTACTAGGTTGAATTATTATCTCGACGCGGGCATCAGTAGGGTAAAACTAACCTGTCTCACGACAGTCTAAACCCAGCTCACGTTCCTTATTGGTGGGTGAACAATCCAACACTTGGTGAATTCTGCTTCACAATGATAGGAAGAGTCGACATCGAAGGATCAAAAAGCAACGTCGCTATGAACACTTGGTTGCCACAAGCCAGTTATCCCTATGGTAACTTTTCTGACACCTCTAGCTTCAAATTTTGAAGGTCTAAAGGATCGATAGGCCACGCTTTCACGGTTCGTAGTCGTACTAGAAATCAAAATCAAATGAGCTTTTACCCTTTTGTTCCACACGAGATTTTCGTTCTCATTGAGCTCATCTTAGGACACCTGCGTTATCTTTTAACATATGTGCTGCCCCAGCCAAACTCCCCACCTGACAATGTCTTCCGCCCGGATCGGCCAGCCGAAGCTGACCTTGGGTCCAAAAAGAGGGGTGACGCCCTGCCTCCGATTCACAGAATAAGTAAAATAACGTTAAAAGTAGTGGTATTTCACTTTCGCCATTTCCGGCTCCCACTTATCCTACACCTCTCAAGTCATTCCACAAAGTCGGACTAGAGTCAAGCTCAACAGGGTCTTCTTTCCCCGCTGATTCTGCCAAGCCTGTTCCCTTGGTTGTGGTTTCACTTGATAGTAGACAGGGATAGTGGGAATCTCGTTAATCCATTCATGCGCGTCACTAATTAGATGATGAGGCATTTGGCTACCTTATGAGAGTCATAGTTACTCCCGCCGTTTACCCGCGCTTGGTTGAATTTCTTCACTTTGAAATTTAGAGCACTGGGCAGAAATCACATTGCGTGAGCATCCGTAGGGACCATCACAATGCTTTGTTTTAATTAAACAATCGGATTCCCCTTGTTCGTACCAGTTCTGAGTTGGCTGTTCGACGCCTGGGAAAGGCCCCCGAAGGAACCGTTTCTAGTTCGTCCCCGGCTGGCATGCGGTGATCCGCTCTCACCGTGAGAGCAGCTCGAGCAGTCCATCGACAGTCGATCGGTTCGGGACTGGGACCCCCGTGCCCAGCCCTTAGAGCCAATCCTTTTCCCGAGGTTACGGATCCATTTTGTCGACTTCCCTTGCCTACATTGTTCCATCGACCAGAGGCTATTCACCTTGGAGACCTGATGCAGTTATGAGTACGACTGAGTGTGGGAGGCACTCGGTCCTTCGAATTTTCAAGGGCCACCAGGGGCGCACCGGACACCACGCGACGTGCGGTACTCTTCCAGCCGCTGGACCCTACCTCCGGCTGAGCCGTTTCCAGGGTGGGCAGGCTATTAAACAGAAAAGATAACTCTTTCTGGGGCCCCTGCCGACGTCTTCGGACTCCCTAACATTACTGTCAGTCGCCACATCCCGGTTCTGGAATTTTAACCGCCATCCATTTTCAGGGCTAGTTGATTCGGTAGGTGATTTGTTACACACTCCTTAGCGGATTTCGACTTCCATGACCACCGTCCTGCTGTCTTAATCAACCAACACCCTTTGCGGGTTCTAGGTTAGCGCACAGTTGGGCATTGTAACCTGGCTTCCGGTTCATCCCACATCGCCTGTTCTGCTTAACAAAAATGGCCCACTTAGAGCTCTCGATTTCGTGGGACGGCTCAACGAAGCAGCCGCCCCATACTACCTATTTAAAGTTTGAGAATAGGTCGAGGGCATTGCGCCTCCGATGCCTCTAATCATTGGCTTTACCCGATAGAACTCGCATCAGAGCTCCAACTATCTTGAGGGAAACTTCGGAGGGAACCAGCTACTAGACGGTTCGATTAGTCTTTTGCCCCTATACCTAAGTCAGACGAACGATTTGCATGTCAGTATCGCTGCGGGCCTTCACCAGAGTTTCCTCTGGCTTCGCCCCGCTCAGGCATAGTTCACCATATTTCGGGTCTCGACAGGCATGTCGCACTCGAACCCTTCTCAAAAGATCGAGGTCGGTCGGCAATGCACTTGCGAGGGATCCTGCCAATCCGCTTCCTTGCGCCTTACAGGTTTACTCGCCCGTTTACTCGCACGCATGTCAGACTCCTTGGTCCATGTTTCAAGACGGGTCGAATGGGGAGCCCGCTGGCCAACGCCGGGAGAGTGCAGGTGTCGAAACACCGCCGCGATGGCGCGCGCTACCAACCACGATCTCAACGACGACATCTCCGCGAGCGTATCAAAGGCTCGGGCTGGGCCGCCGTCGCAATCTGTGTCGGTCCGCACCCCGAGTCGATCGGCGGACTGGCTCATGGTCGTTCCACATCCGACCGAGGTGCATCGTCGACCCCCATCCACTTCCCTCTCGACAACTTCAAGCACTCTTTGACTCTCTTTTCAAAGTCCTTTTCATCTTTCCCTCGTGGTACTTGTTCACTATCGGTCTCTCGCCCGTATTTAGCCTTGGACGGAATTTACCGCCCTATTGGGGCTGCATTCCCAAACAACCCGACTCGTCGACAGCGCCTGGTGGTGCTATAGGGTCTGGGTGAGACGGGGCTCTCACGCTCACCGGCGTCCCTTTCCAGGGGACTTGGGCCCCAGTTCGTCGCTGAGGATACTTCTCCAGACTACAATTCGGGCACCGAGCGTGCTCGATTTTCAAGCTGGGCTTTTCCCGGTTCGCTCACCATTACTAGGGGAATCCTTGTTAGTTTCTTTTCCTCCGCTTATTGATATGCTTAAACTCAGTGGGTGGTCCCGCCTGACTTGGGGTAGCATCTCGATCGATCGATCGTTGGGTCCATGAGCCGAGAGCGAGGGAGCACGAGGCTTTCTCTACCACCGCCAAGCCGTGACGCGGCGTCGCTAGAGACTCTTTTTTAGGCCAACTGCGAGCCAAAGGCGCACGGGAGGCCAACGTCCGCCCCGTGATGGTCCCTCCCCTCCCCGAAGAGATGCGGGGGGGTCGGGGGCGACGGTGCTTGACACCCAGGCAGACGTGCACTCGGCCTGATGGCTTCAGGCGCAACTTGCGTTTAAAAACTCGATGGTTCACGAGATTCTGCAATTCACACCAAGTATCGCATTTTGCTAAGTTCTTCATCGATGCGAAAGCTGAGATATCCGTTGCCGAGAGTCATTTTAGACATCGTTTAGGGACGACACAACCGCCAGCCGCGCACCGAGATCGGGGCGACTAGGGCGTGCTTTTTCATTCGAGTTCCTTGGCGTATCCCGCACTGTGGGTTTTGTTGTTGCGCACAACGAGGGGCTTGGGCGCGAGCCCGCGCACCCTTGCCGCGCGAGGCGGGACGAGGGGCTCGAGAGCCCTCCGCCCCACCAGTGTGTTTACAACGTGTTCACAGGTCGTTTCGCTGAACGAGTTTTCGACAATGATCCTTCCGCAGGTTCACCTACGAAAACCTTGTTACGACTTCTCCTTCCTCTAAATGATAAGGTTTAGTGGACTTCTCGCGACATTGCGAGCGACGAACCGCCCATGTAGCTGCGATCCGAACACTTCACCGGACCATTCAATCGGTAGGAGCGACAGGCGGTGTGTACAAAGGGTAAATTCCTCGTTGAAGACCAACAATTGCAATGATCTATCCCCATCATGATGAAATTTCAAAGATTATTCGCGCCTATCGGCCAAGGCTATAAACTCGTTGAATACATTAGTGTAGCGCGCGTGCGGCCCAGAACATCTAAGGGCATCACAGACCTGTTATTGCCTCAAACTTCCTTGGCCTAAGCGGCCATAGTCCCTTTAAGAAGCCAGCCGTGGAGGGTCACCTCCACGTAGCTAGTTAGCAGGCTGAGGTCTCGTTCGTTAACGGAATTAACTAGACAAATCGCTCCACCAACTAAGAACGACCATGCACCGCCACCCATAGAATCAAGAAAGAGCTCTCAGTCTGTTAATCCTTACTATGTCTGGACCTGGTAAGTTTCCCCGTGTTGAGTCAAATTAAGCCGCAGGCTCCACTTCTGGTGGTGCTCTTCCGTCAATTCCTTTAAGTTTCAGCCTTGCGACCATACTTCCCCCAGAACCCAAAGACATTGATTTCTCATAAGGTGCCAGCGGAGTCCTAAAAGCAACATCCACTGATCCTTGGTCGGCATCGTTTATGGTTGAGACTAGAATGGTATCTGATCATCTTCGAACCCCCAGCTTTCATTCTTGATTAATGAAAACATCCTTGGCAAACGCTTTCGCAGTTGTTCATCTTTCATAAATCTAAGAATTTCACCTCTCACTATGAAATAGAATGCCCCCGACTGTCCCTGTTAATCATTACTCCGATCCCGAAGGCCAACAGAATAAGATCGAAATCCTATGATGTTATCCCATGCTAATGTATTCAGAGCGTAGGCTTGCTTTGAGCACTCTAATGTCTTCAAAGTAACAGCGACGGAGGCACGACCTGGCCAATTAAGGCCAGGAGCGCATCGTCGGCAATAGGGACGAGCCAACCGGTGCACACTGTAGGTGGACCGGCCGACCCATCCCAAGGTCCAACTATGAGCTTTTTAACAGCAACAACTTAAATATACGTTATTGGAGCTGGAATTACCGCGACTGCTGGCACCAGACTTGCCCTCCAAAGGATCCTCGTTAAGGGATTTAGATTGTACTCATTCTAATTACCAGACTCGAAGAGCCCGGTATTGTTATTTATTGTCACTACCTCCCCGTGTCAGGATTGGGTAATTTGCGCGCCTGCTACCTTCCTTGGATGTGGTAGCCATTTCTCAAGCTCCCTCTCTGAAATCGAACCCTAATTCTCCATCACCCGTCACCACCATAGTAGGCAACTATCCTACCATCGAAAGTTGATAGGGCAAAAATTTGAATGATGCATCGCCGGCACGATGGCCTTGCGATCCGTCGAGTTATCATGAATCATCAAAGCAACGGGCGAAGCCCGCATCGACCTTTTATCTAATAAATGCACCCCTTCTAGAAGTCGAGGTTTGTTGCACGTATTAGCTCTAGAATTACTATGATTATCTGAGTAGTAGGTACCATCAAACAAACTATAACTGATTTAATGAGCCATTCACAGTTTCACAATCTGAATTAGTTCATACTTACACATGCATGGCTTAATCTTTGCGACAAGCATATGACTACTGGCAGGATCAACCATGTAGCATCCTTCGAGACGCCGCGCCAACTAAGACCGAAGCGTGCCGCAAGGCTCGCTAAGGCCAAAGTTGTCACAGTCATTGTTCAAAATCGATGGGACGTGGGACAAATGCTTTCGCTTGGACAGGCAGAGGCGAGGCCATTCCTGTCGCAATACTTTTTGCATTTGAGGGGACAACCGATCTCTCGTGTGCCAAAGCATTTGCATGCCAAAGCAAAGACAACCGACTCAAATCATCAAATTCCATTTGTGAAGGCACGCGACATGGGGTCCCAATGTCACCCACGAAACACCAACGTATGGCTAGGGGTCGAGCTTGAAGCGACGTGCTAGTTGACAGTTCAATGCGAGAGGATGGAGCCTGCCAACGCGCACGACTAGATCACCACTCACACGCCGCACGTACAAATGGGCAGCAACAACACCAAACGAGCTGCAAGCCGACGAGCGAAAGGCCCATCGATCATGCAGGCCATCGTGTGCCGCCGCACCCAAGCCGCTAAGCGCGAAATTGTTTCAATAGCAAGGGACGATTCTTCAATGGCAAGGGACCACCGATGAGGCCTTGGCAGCAGGAGTGTCACAACGTGCCCAGGCTGGCCATGTGGCTTGCTCGTTGCTAACGGCCGACGATCGTGTCTTCGATCGCGCTGCGCAACAAGTCCGCTTCTAGACAAGCCTGAGCGTCAAGATCCAAACCCGCTTCCGCAGCCTCGAGGGCCTGCGATGAAGCACTCCGTATGCTTGAAATCGCCCCAACGATTTGGCCCTCACGTAGCATGCATCATCCTTAGCTTCGTCGCCCACACCATCGAGCTTGTCTAGCCACATCCCAGCTCATTATCCCATGATTATTCTCGCTTTGTTGCCCACGTTTTTCCCATCGATGAGGCCTTGGCAGCAGGGGTGCCCAGGCTGGCCGTGTGGCTCGCTCATTGCTAACGGCTGACGATCGTGTCGTCGATGGCGCTGCGCAACGAGTCCGCCTAGGCAAGCCTGGGCGTCGAGATCCAGCCCCGCATCCGCCGCCTCAAGGGCCTGCGACGAAGAACTCCGCATGCTCAAAATCCCCCTAGCGATTTGGCCCTCGCGTAGCATGCATCATCGTTAGCTTCGCCGCCCACGCCGTCGAGCTTGTGTAGCCACATCCCAGGTCATTATCCCACGATTTTTCTCATTTCGTTGCCCACATTTTTCCCACCGATGAGGCCTTGTTAGCAGTGGTGTCACGCCTTGCCCAGGCTGGCCGTGTGGCTCGTTCATTGCTAACGGCCGACGATCGTGTCGTCGATCGCGCTACGCAATGAGTCCGCCTAGGCAAGCCTGGGCGTCGGGATCCAGCCCCGCGTCCGGTGCCTCGAGGGCCTGTGACGAAGCATTCCGCATGCTTAAAATCCCCCCAGCGATTTGGCCCTCACGTAGCATGCATCATCGTTAGCTTAGCCACCCACACTATTGAGTTTGTCTAGCCACATCCCAGCTCATTATCCCACAATTTCTCTTGCTTCGTTGCCCACGCTTTTCCCACCGATGAGGCCTTGGCAGCAGGGGTGTCACACCTTGCCCAGGCTGGCCGTGTGGCTCGCTCGTTGCTAACGGCCGACGACTGTGTCGCCGATCGCGCTGCGCAATGAGTCCGCCTACGCAAGCCTGAGCGTTGGGATCCAACCCCACGTCCACCTCCTCGAGGGCCTGCGACGAAGCACTCCACATGCTCGAAATCCCCCCAGCGATTTGGCCCTCGTGTAGCATGCATCATCGTTAGCTTCTCCGCCCACGCCGTCGAGCTTGTGTAGCCACATTCCAGCTCATTATCCCACGATTTTTCTCATTTCGTTGCCCAAAATTTAGCGGATTTCATTTCCCACATTTTCCCCACTCCGTTGGCTACTGATCGGGCGTCCCACACTCTTCGGCCAACGTCGCCGGCCGCCTGCCTGCCGGCGGTGGTGGCCGCCATAGCCACGCACCACCGGCTGCATGGGCAAGGCAGCAAGCCGCCCTGCCCATGCCATGCACACTAGGTTGCCCAAGCCCAGCGCCTGCCCATGTGGGATGGGCAGGGGGGGAGGCACACATGGCCTGTTGGCACCCAGCAAGCTGGGTGACCACCTCGCCCCTAAAGAGTCTTAAATGAAATTTCGCTCCCGGCAGGAGGAAACATCAATATGTCTGAGCCGTCATAATGGGTCTAAAAAATTATGTACTTGCAATATTGAGCTGAAATTTGGTACATAAATGGAGAATAATCATATCTACCACATAAAAAAATTTCAGAATTTTCTGGGCACTAAATCTTTTTTAATGAATTTTCTACAGCCAAAAATTGAAAAAATCATCAAAAATAGCCCGTGAGTCAAAATGATCCCAAACTTCAGAAGCAGACTCCTCATGAATTACATGAATTATTTGAGTCATTTCGGGACCAATTCCATGATGAAAAGATGGTCAACTCACAACAATTTCGCAACTGGGCATTGCGGCCAGCAGGCTGGGGTAGCTATGCCTCTGCCTGGCCCATGGTGCATGCTGGCTGCCCTATCCAGCACACCTCCAGCCACCCCATGGTAGCCCTAAGGGTCCACCAGAGCCAGGGGCCACGTCCAAGGCCAGCTTGCCTATGAAATCAACGCCCACAGCTTGTGCTGAGCCTCACAGCGTGCTCGCCCAGTCAGTCGAGGGGCAGGGACACGCGGGCTGGCTCGCGATGGGCGCCCGTGGCCTGGCTAGCGCGCCCATTGCTGCCGCATGCTGGGCAAGCAGCCCATGCCGTGCCTGCTGGGGGCTGCCTGGGTGTGCCACCCGTGCCCAGGGTTCGTGCGACGCGGCTCCCCTGGCTCGCTCGTTGGGCACTTAGTTGAGGGACAGGGACGAGGGGGCTGGCTCGTGATGGGCGCCCGTGGCCTGGCTGGTGCGCCCACTGTTGCCACACGCTGGGCACTTGGCCCATGCCGTGCATACTGGGGGCTGCCTGGGCATGCCTCCCGTGCCCAAGATCTGTGTGACGTGGCTCCCCTGGATCGCTCGCTTGGCACTTTGTCGAGGGACAGGGACGAGGGGACTGGCTCGCGATGGGCGCCCGTGGCCTGGCTGGAGTGCCCACTGCTACCGCAAGCTAGGCACTTGGCCCATGCCGTGCATACTGGGGGCTGCCTGGGCATCCCTCCCGTGGCCAGGGTCTCTGCGACGCGGCTCCCCTGGCTTGCTCGCTGGGCACTTAGTCGAGGGACAGGGATGAAGGGTTTAGCTCGCGAAGGGCGCCCGTCGCCTGGCTGGTGTGCCCACCTCTACCGCACGCTGGGCACTTGGCCCATGCCATGCCTGCTGGGGGAGGCTTGGGCATGCCTCCCGTGCCCAGGGTCTGTGCGACACGGCTCCCTTGGCTCGATCGCTGGGCACTTAGTCGAGGGACAGGGACGAGGGGGCTGGCTCGCAATGCGTGCCTGTGGCCTGGCTGGCGCGCCGACCGCTGCCGCACGCTAGGCACTTGGCCCATGCCGTGCCTGCTGGGGGCTGCCTCCCATGCCCAGGGTCCGTGCGACACGGCTCACCTGGCTCGTTCACTGGGCACTTAGTCGAGGGACAGGGACGAGGCGGCTGGCTCGCGATGGGCACCTGCGGCGTGGCTGGCTTGCCCACCACTGCCGCAAGCTGGGCCGAGCAGCTCATGCCGTGCCTGCTGGGGGCTGCCTGGGCGTGCCACCTATGTCCAGAGTCCATGCAACGCAGCCCACCAAGCTCACTCACTGGGCACTTAGTCGAGGGAAAGGGACTTGAGGGCTAGCTCGCGTTGGGGGCCTGCGGCCTGGCTAGCGCGCCCACCGCTGCCGCACGCTGAGCGAGCAGCCCATGCCATGACTGCTGGGGGCTGCCTGGGCATGCCACCCGTGCCCAGGGTCCATGCGATGCGGCACCTCTGGCTCGCAGGCTTGGCACTACGTCGAGGAACAGGGACGTGGGGGCTAGTTCGCGATGGGCACCCACCGCTGCCGGACGCTGGGTGAGCAAGTCATGCCGTTCCTGCTGGGGGTTGCCTGGGCGTGCTTCCCATGCCCAGGGTCCATGCGACATGGCCCCCCTGGCTCGCTCGCTGGGCACTTAGTCGAGGGACAGGGATGTGGGGGCTGGCTCGCGATAGGCGCCCGCGGCCTGGCTGGCACGCCCACCGCTGCCGCACGCTGGGCGAGCAGCCCATGCTGTGCCTGCTGGGAGCTTCCTGGGCGTGCCATTCGTGCCCAGGGTCCATGCGATGTGGCACCCCTGGCTCACACGCTGGGCGCTACGTCGACGGACAGGGACATGGGGGCTGGCTCGCGATTGGCGCCCGTGGCCTGGCTGGCGAGCCCACCGCTGCAGCAAGCTGGGCGAGCAGCCCATGCGGTGCCTACTGGGCACAGCCTGGGCGTGCCTCCCATGACCAGGGTCGATGCGACATTGCCCCCCTGGCTCGCTCACTAGGCACTTAGTCGAGGGACAGGGACGTAGGGGCTGGCTCGCGATGGGCGCCCACCGCTGCCGCACGCTGGGCGAGCAGCCATGCCATGCCTGCTGGGGGCTGCCTGGGCATGCCACCCTTGCCCAGGGTCCATGCGATGCAGCACCCCTGGCTCGCACGCTGGGCACTACGACGAGAGACAGGGACGTGGGGGCTGGCTCACGATGGGCGCCCGTGGCCTGGCCGGCGCGCCCTCCTTTGCCGCACGCTGGGCAGTTGGCCCATAACGTGCCTGCTGGGGGCATCCTGGGCATGCCACCTGTGCCAAGGGTCCGTACGACCCGGCTCCCTTGGCTCGCACGCTTGGCACTAAGTCGAGGGACAGTGACAAGGGGGCTGGCTCGCGATGGGCGCCCGTGGCCTGGCTGGCGCGACCACCTCTACCACTTGCTGGGCAATTGGCCCATGCCGTGCCTGCTGGGGGATGCTGGGGAATGCCTCCCGTGCCCAGGGTCCATGCGGCGTGGCTCCCCTGGCTCGCTCGCTGGGCACTTAGTCGAGGGACAGGGACGTGGGGGCTGGCTCGAGATTGGCGCCCGCGGCCTGGCTGGCGCGCCCACCGCTGCTGCAAGCTGGGCGAGCAGCCCATGCCGTGCCTGCTGGGCAAAGCCTGGGCGTGCCTCCCATGACCAGGGTCGATGCGACATTGCCCCCCTGGCTCGCTCACTGGGCACTTAGTCGAGGGACAGGGACGTAGGGGCTGGCTCGCGATGGGCGCCCACCACTGCCGCACGGTGGGCGAGCAGCCATGCCATGCCTGCTGGGGGATGCCTGGGCATGCCACCCGTGCCCAGGGTCCATGAGATGCAGCACCCCTGGCTCGCACGCTGGGCACTACGACGAGAGACAGGGACGTGGGGGCTGGCTCGCGATGGGCGCCCGTGGCCTAGCCGGCGCGCCCTCCTTTGTCGCATGCTGGGCAGTTGGCCCATAACGTGCCTGCTGGGGGCATCCTGGGCATGCCACCTGTGCCAAGGGTCCGTACGACCCGGCTCCCTTGGCTCGCACGCTTGGCACTAAGTCGAGGGACAGTGACGAGGGGGCTGGCTCGCGATGGGCGCCCGTGGCCTGGCTAGCGCGACCACCTCTACCACTTGCTGGGCAATTGGCCCATGCCGTGCCTACTGAGGGATGCTGGGGAATGCCTCCCGTGCCCAGGGTCCGTGCGGCGTGGCTCCCCTGGCTCGCTCGCTGGGCACTTAGTCGAGGGATAGGGACGACGGGGCTGGCTCGCGATAGGTGCCCGTGGCCTGGCTGGTGCGCCCACCGCTGCCGCACACTGGGCCAGTAGCCCATGCCGTGCCTGCTGGTGCTCCCTGGACGTGCCACCCGTACCCAGGGTCCATGCGACACGGCCCCCCTGGCTCGCTCGCTGGGCACTTCGTCGAGAGACAGGGACGCGGGGCCTGGCCCCCGATGGGCGCCCGAGGCCTGGCTGGCGTGCCCACCGCTGCCGCACACCAGGCGAGTAGTCCATGCCGTGCCTGCTGGGGGCTGCCAGGACATGCCACCCATTCACAGGGTCCATGCGATGCGGCCCCCCGGGCTTGCTCGCTGGGCACTACGTCGAGGGACTGGGACGTGGGGGATGGCTCGCGATGGGCGCCCGCGGCCTGGCTGGCGCGCCAACCGCTGCCGCACGCTGGGCGAGCAGCCCATGCCGTGCCTGCTGGGGGCAGCCTGGGCGTGCAGCCATGCCTAGGGTCCGTGCGACGCGGCCCCCTGGCTCGCTCGCTGGGCACTACGTCGAGGGACGGGACGTGGGGGCTGGCTCGCGATAGGCGCCTGCGGCCTGGCTGGCGCGCCCACCGCTGCTGCACGCTGGGCGTGCAGCCAATGCCAGCCCTGCTGGGGGCTGCCTGGGCGTGCTACCCATGCCCAGCATCCGTGTGATGCGGCACCCCTGGCTCGCATGATGGGCTGTCAGTCGAAGGGCAGGGACGAGGGGGCTGGCTCGTGATGGGCGCCCGCGGCCTGGCTGGCGCGCCCACCGCTGCCGCACACTGGGTGAGCACCCCTTACCGGGCCTGCTGGGGGCTGCCTCGGCATGCCACCCTTGCCCAGGGTCCGTGCGATGCATCCCCCCTGGCTCACTTGCTGGCCACTACGTTGAGGGACAGGGACGTGGGGGCTGGCTCGCGATGGGCGCTCGCGACCTGGCTAGCGTGCCTACCGCTGCCGCATGCTGGGTGAGCAGCCCATGCCGTGCCTGCTGGGCACTGTCTGAGCGTGCCACCCATGCCAAGGGTCCATGCAACGCAGCACCCCAGGCTGGCCGGCTGGGCAGCCAGTCGAGGGGCAGGGACGAGGGGGATGGCTCGCGATGGGCGCCAGCGGCCTGGCCGGCGCGCCCACCGCTGCAGCACGCTGGGCGAGCAGCCCATGCCGGGCCTACTGGGGGCTGCCTGGGCGTGCCACCCATTCACATGGTCCGTGCGACGCGGCCCCTCTGGTTTGCTCGCTGGGCACTACGTCGAGGCACAGGGACGTGGGGGCTGGCTCGCAATTGGCGCCCGCGGCCTGGCCGGCACGCCTACCACTGCCGCACGCTGGGCGAGCAGCCCATGCTGTGCCAGCTGCGGACTGCCTGGGCGTGCCACCAGTGCCCAGGGTCTGAGCGACGCGGCACCCCTGGCTTGCACGCTGGGCATTCAGCCGAGGGGCAGGGACGAGGGGGCTAGCTTGCGTTGGGCGCCCGCGGCCTGGCTGGCGCGCCCACCGCTGCCGCACGCTGGGCGAACAGCCCATGCCGAGCCTGCTTGGGGCTGCCTGGGCGTGCCACCAGTGCTTAGGGTCCGTGCGACGCGGCCCCCCTGGCTCGCTCGCTGGGCACTACGTCGAGGGACAGGGACGTGGGGGCTGGCTCACGATGGGAGCCCGCGGCATGGCTAGCACGCCCACCGCTGCCGCACGCTGGGTGAGCAGCCCATGCCGAGCCTGCTGGGGGATTCCTGGGCGTGCCACCAGTTGCCAGTGTCCGTGCGATGCGGTCCCCCTGGCTCGCTTGCTGGGCACTACATCGAGGGACAGCGACGTAGGGGCTGGCTCGCGATGGGCGCCTGCGGCCTGGCTGGCGCGCCTACCGCTGTCGCACGCTGGGTGAGCAGCCCATACCGGGCCTGCTGGGGGCTGCCTGGGCGTGCCACCCGTGCCCAGGGTCCGTGCGATGCGTCCCCCCTGGCTCGCTTGCTGGGCACTACGTTGAGGGACAGGGACGTGGGGGCTGGCTCGCGATGGGCGCCCGCGGCCTGGCTGGCACGCCTACCGCTGCCGCATGCTGGGCGAACAGCCCATGCCGTACCTGCTGGGCACTGCCTGGGCGTGCCACCCGTGGCAAGGGTCCATGCAACGCAGCACCCCAGGCTGGCCCGAAGGGCAGCCAGTCGAGGGGCAGGGACGAGGGGGCTGGTTCGCGATGGGCGCCAGCGGCCTGGCTGGCGCGCCCACCGCTGCCGCACGCTGGGCGAGCAGCCCATGCCGTGCCTGCTGGGGGCTACCTAGGTGTGTCACCCGTGCCCAGGGTCCATGCAATGCGGCCCCCCTGGCTCGTTCGCTGGGCACTACGTCGAAGGGCAGGGATGTGAAGGCTGGCTCGCGATGGTCGCCCTTGGCCTAGCTGACGCGCCCACCGCTTTGCACGCTGGGCGAGCAGCCCATGCCGTGCCTGCTGGGGGCTTCCTGGGCATACCACCCGTACCCAGTGTCCGTGCAATGCGGCATCCCTGGCTCGCATGCTGGGCAGTCAGTCGAGGGGCAAGGACGAGGGGGCTGGCTCGCCATGGGCGCCCGTGGCCTGGCTGGCCCGCCCACCGCTGCCGCACGCTGCGTGAGCAGCCCATGCCATGCCTACTGGGGGCTTCCCGGGTGTGGCACCCATGCCCAGGGTCCGTGCGACGCGGCCCCCTGGCTCGCTCGCTTGGCACTTAGTCGAGGGACAGGGACGTGGTGGCTGGCTCGCGATGGGCGCCCGCGGCCTGGCTGGCGCGCCCACTGTTGCCGCACGCTGGGAAAGCAGCCCATGCCATGCCTACTGGGGGCTGCCTGGGCGTGTCCACCCATGCCCAGGGTCTGTGCGACGCGGCCCCCCTGGCTCGCTCGCTGGGCACTTAGTCGAGGGACAGGGACGTGGGGGCTGGCACGTGATGGGCGACCGCGGCCTGGCTGGCGCGCCCACCGCTGCGGCACGCTGGGCGAGCAGCCCATGCCGGGCCTGCTGGGGGCTGCCTGGGAGTGCCACCCGCGCCCAGGGTCCGTGCGATGCAGGACCCTTGGCTCGCACGCTGGGCAGTCAGTCGAGGGGCAGGGACGAGGGGGCTGGCTCGCGATGGGTGCCCGTGGCCTGGCTGGCGCGCCCACCACTGCCGCACACTGGGTGAGCAGCCCATGCTGTGCCTGCTGGGGCTGCCTGGGCATGCCACCCATGCCCAGGGTCCATGCGACGCGGAACCCCTGGCTTGCACGCTGGGCAGTCAGTCGAGGGACAGGGACGAGGGGGCTGTCTCGCGATAGGCGCCCGCGGCCTGGCTTGCACGCCCGCCGATGCCGCACGCTGGGCGAGTAGCCCATTCCGTGCCTTCTGGGGGCTTCCTGGGTGTGCCACAAGTGCATCGGCTTTGTGCAATGCGGCTTCCTGGCTCACACGCTGGGCAGTCAGTCGAGGGGCAGGCACGAGGGGGCTGGTTCGCGTTGGGTAGCCGCAGCCTGGCTGGCTCGCCCACCGCTGCTGCACGCTGTGCGAGCAGCCCATGCCGTGCCTGCTGAGGGATGCCTAGGCATGCCACCCGCACCCAGGGTCCGTGCGACGTGGCACCCCTGGCTCGCACGCTGGGCAGTCAGTCGATGGGCAGGGACGAGGGGGCTGTCTCGCGATAGGCGCCCGCGGCCTGGCTGGCACGCCCGCCGATGCCGCACGTTGGGCGAGTAGCCCATGCTGTGCCTTCTGGGGGCTTCCTGGGTGTGCCACCCGTGCACCGGCTCCGTGCAATGCGGCATCCTGTCTCACACGCTGGGCAGTCAGTCGAGGGGCAGGGACGAGGGGGCTGGTTCGCGTTGGGTAGCCGCGGCCTTGCTGGCGCGCCCAACGCTGCTGCACGCTGTGTGAGCAGCCCATGCCGTGCCTGCTAGGGACATCCTGGGCGTGCCACCAGTGCCCAGGGTCCATGCGATGCGGCACCCCAGGCTCACTCGCTGGGCACTTAGTCGAGGGACAGGGACGAGGGGGCTGGCTCGCGATTGGCGCCCGCGGCCTGGCTGGTGCGCCCGCCACTGCCGCACGCTTGGCAAGCAGGCCATGCCGTGCCTGCTGGGGGCTGGCTTGCCATCCCACCCGCGCCCAGGGTTCGTGCAACGCGGTACCCCTGGCTTGCACGCTTGGCAGTCAGTTGAGGGGCTGGCTCGCTATTGGCGCCCTCGGCCTGGCTGGCGCCCCAACCGCTGCCGCACGCTGGGCGAGCAGCCCATGCCGTGCGTGCTGGGGGCTGGCTGGGCATGCAACCCGAGCCCAGGGTCCGTGCGACGTGGCTCCCCTGGCTTGCACGCTGGGCAGTCAGTCGAGGGGAAGCGACGAAGGGGCTGCCTTGCGATGGTCGCCCGCGGCCTGGCTGGCGCGCCTACCGCTGCCGCACGCTGGCCGAGCAGCCCATGCCGTGCCTGTTGGGGGCTGGCTGGGCATGCCACCCGTGCCCAGGGTCCGTGTGACGCGGCACCCCTGGCTCGCACGCTAGGCAGTCAGTCGAGGGGCAGGGGCGAGGGGGCTGGCTCGCAATTGGCGCCCTCGGCCTCGCTGGCGCGCCAATCGCTTCCGCACGCTTGGCGAGCAGCCCATGCCGTGCCTGCTAGGGGCTGGCTGGGCATGCCACCCGTGCCCAGGGTCCATGCGACGCGGCACCCCTGGCTTGCACACTGGGCAGTCAGTCGAGCGGCAGGGACGCGGGGGCTGCCTAGCTATTGGCGCCCTCGGCCTGGCTGGCATGCCAGCCGCTGCCGCTCGCTGTGCGAGCAGCCCATGCCGTGCCTGCTAGGGATACCTGGGCGTGCCACCCGCGCCCATGGTCCATGCGCCGTGGCACCCCTGGCTCGCACGCTGGGCAGTCAGTCGATGGGCTGGGACGATGGGGCTGGCATGCGATGGGCACCCGTGGCCTGGCTGGCGTGCCCACCGCTGCCGCACACTGGGCGAGCAGCCCATGCCGTGCCTGCTGGGGGCTGGCTGGGCATTCCACCCATGCCCAGGGTTTGTGCGATGCGGCACCCCTGGCTCGCACGCTGGGTAGTCAGTCGAGGGGCAGGGACGATGGGGCTGCCTCGCTATTGGCCCCCTCGGCCTGGCTGGCGCGCCCACCTCTACCGCACGCTGGGCACTTGGCCCATGCCATGCCTGCTGGGGGATGCCAGGGCATGCCTCCCTTGCCCAGGGTCCAAGCGACGAGGCACCCCAGGCACGTACGCTGAGCAGTGAGTCGAGGGGCAGGGATGAGGGGGCAAGCTTGCGATGGGCGCCCGCGGCCTCGCTGGCGCGCCCACCGCTGCCGCACGCTGGGCGAGCATCCCATGCCGTGCCTGCTGAGGGCCGCCTGGGCGTGCCACCTGTGCCCAGCATCAGTGCGATGCGGCACCCCTGGCTCGCACGCTGGGTAGTCAGTCGAGGGGCAGGGACGATGGGGCTGCCTCGCTATTAGCCCCCTCGGCCTGGCTAGCGCGCCCACCTCTACTGCACGCTGGGCACTTGGCCCATGCCGTGCCTGCTTGGGGATGCCAGGGCATGCCTCCCTTGCCCAGGGTCCGTGCGACGCGGCACCCCTGGCACGTACACTGGGCAGTCAGTCGAGGGGCAGGGATGAGGGGGCAGGCTCGCGATGGGCGCCTGCGGCCTGGCTGGCGCGCCCACCGCTGCCGCATGCTGGGCGAGCATCCCATGCCGTGCTTGCTGGGGGCTGCCTGGGCGTGCCACCTGTGCCCAGCGTCAGTGCGACGTGGCACCCCTGGCTCGCACGCTGGGCTGTCAGTCGAGGGGCAGGGAAGAGGGGGCTGGCTCGTGATGGGCGCTCGCGGCCTGGCTGGCACGCCCGCCAATGCCGCACGCTGGGCGAGTAGCCCATGCTGTGCCTTCTGCGGGCTGCCTGGGTGTGCCACCCATGCACAGGGTCCGTGCAATGCGGCATCCAGCCTCACACGCTGGGCAGTCAGTCGAGGGGCAGGGACGAGGGAGCTGGCTCGCGTTGGGCAGCCGCAGCCTGGCTGGCGCGCCCACAGCTGCCGCACGCTGTGTGAGCAGCCAATGCCGTGCCTGCTGGGGGATGCCTGGGCGTGCCACCCACGACCAGGGTCCGTGCGACGCAGGACCCTTCGCTCGCACGCTGGGCAGTCAGTCGAGGGGCAGGGACGAGGGGGCTGGCTCGCGATGGGTGCCCGTGGCCTGGCTGGCGCGCCCACCGCTGCCGCACACTGGGCGAGCAGCCCATGCCGTGCCTGCTGGGGGCTGCCTGGGAGTGCCACCCATGCCCAGGGTCCATGCGACGCGGAACCACTGGCTCGCACGCTGGGCAGTCAGTCGAGGGACAGGGACGAGGGGGCTGTCTCGCGATGGGCGCCTGCAACCTTGCTGGTGCGCCCACCACTGCCGCACGCTGGGCGAGCAGCCCATGCCGTGCCTGCTGGGGGCTTCCTTGGCATGCAACCCGTGCCCAGGGTCCATGCGATGCGGCACCCCAGGCTCGCTCGCTGGCCACTTAGTCGAGGGACAGGGACGAGGGGGCTGGCTCGCGATGGGCGCCCGCGGCCTTGCTGGCTTGGCATGCCACCCGAGCCCAGGGTCAATGTGACGCGGCACCCCTGCCTTGCACGCTGGGCTGTCTGTCGAGGGGCAGGGATGAGGGGCATGGCTCGCGATGGTCGCCTGCGGCCTGGCTGGCACGCCCACCGTTGCCGCACGCTGGGCGAGCAGCCCATGCCGTGCCTGCTGGGGGCTTGCTGGGCATGGCACCCATGCCCAGGGTCCATGCGATGCGGCACCCCTGGCTCGCACACTGGGTAGTCAGTCGAGGGGCAGGGACGAGGGGGCTACCTCGCTATTGGCGCCCTCGGCCTGGCTGGCGCGCCCACCTCTAACGCACGCTGGGCGCTTGGCCAATGCTGTGCCTGCTGGGGGATGCCGGGGCATGCCTCCCGTGCCCAGGGTCCATGCGACGCGGAACCCCTGGCTTGCACGCTGGTCAGTCAGTCGAGGGACAGGGACGAGGGGGCTGTCTCGCGATGGGCGCCCGCGGCCTGGCCTGCACGCCCGCCGATGCCGCACGCTGGGCGAGTAGCCCATGCCGTGCCTTCTGGGGGCTTCCTGGGTGTGCCACAAGTGCATCGGCTTTGTGCAATGCGGCTTCCTGGCTCACACGCTGGGCAGTCAGTCGAGGGGCAGGGACGAGGGGGCTGGTTCGCGTTGGGTAGCCGCGGCCTGGCTGGCGCGCCCACCGCTGCTGCACGCTGTGCGAGCAGCCCATGCCGTGCCTACTGAGGGATGCCTAGGCATGCCACCCGCACCCAGGGTCCATGCGACGTGGCACCCCTGGCTCGCACGCTGGGCAGTTAGTCGATGGGCAGGGACGAGGGGGCTGTCTCGCGATGGGCACCCGCGGCCTGGCTGGCACGCCCGCCGATGCCGCACGCTGGGCGAGTAGCCCATGCTGTGCCTTCTGGGGGCTTCCTGGGTGTGCCATCCGTGCACCGGCTCCGTGCAATGCGGCATCCTGTCTCACACGCTGGGCAGTCAGTCGAGGGGCAGGGACGAGGGGGCTGGTTCGCGTTGGGTAGCCGCGGCCTTGCTGGCGCGCCCAACGCTGCTGCACGCTGTGTGAGCAGCCCATGCCGTGCCTGCTAGGGACATCCTGGGCGTGCCACCAGTGCCCAGGGTCCATGCGATGCGGCACCCCAGGCTCACTCGCTGGGCACTTAGTCGAGGGACAGGGACGAGGGGGCTGGCTCGCGATTGGCGCCCGCGGCCTGGCTGGTGCGCCCGCCACTGCCGCACGCTTGGCAAGCAGGCCATGCCGTGCCTGCTGGGGGCTGGCTTGCCATCCCACCCGCGCCCAGGGTTCGTGCAACGCGGTACCCCTGGCTTGCACGCTTGGCAGTCAGTTGAGGGGCTGGCTCGCTATTGGCGCCCTCGGCCTGGCTGGCGCCCCAACCGCTGCCGCACGCTGGGCGAGCAGCCCATGCCGTGCATGCTGGGGGCTGGCTGGGCATGCAACCCGAGCCCAGGGTCCATGCGACGCGGCACCCCTGGCTTGCACGCTGGGCAGTCAGTCGAGGGGAAGCGACGAAGGGGCTGCCTTGCGATGGTCGCCCGCGGCCTGGCTGGCGCGCCTACCGCTGCCGCACGCTGGCCGAGCAGCCCATGCCGTGCCTGTTGGGGGCTGGCTGGGCATGCCACCCGTGCCCAGGGTCCGTGTGACGCGGCACCCCTGGCTCGCACGCTAGGCAGTCAGTCGAGGGGCAGGGGCGAGGGGGCTGGCTCGCAATTGGCGCCCTCGGCCTCGCTGGCGCGCCAATTGCTTCCGCACGCTTGGCGAGCAGCCCATGCCGTGCCTGCTAGGGGCTGGCTGGGCATGCCATCCGTGCCCAGGGTCCATGCGACGCGGCACCCCTGGCTTGCACACTGGGCAGTCAGTCGAGCGGCAGGGACGCGGGGGCTGCCTAGCTATTGGCGCCCTCGGCCTGGCTGGCATGCCAGCCGCTGCCGCTCGCTGTGCGAGCAGCCCATGCCGTGCCTGCTAGGGATACCTGGGCGTGCCACCCGCGCCCATGGTCCATGCGCCGTGGCACCCCTGGCTCGCACGCTGGGCAGTCAGTCGATGGGCTGGGACGATGGGGCTGGCATGCGATGGGCACCCGTGGCCTGGCTGGCGTGCCCACCGCTGCCGCACACTGGGCGAGCAGCCCATGCCGTGCCTGCTGGGGGCTGGCTGGGCATTCCACCCATGCCCAGGGTTTGTGCGATGCGGCACCCCTGGCTCGCACGCTGGGTAGTCAGTCGAGGGGCAGGGACGATGGGGCTGCCTCGCTATTGGCCCCCTCGGCCTGGCTGGCGCGCCCACCTCTACCGCACGCTGGGCATTTGGCCCATGCCGTGCCTGCTGGGGGATACCAGGGCATGCCTCCCTTGCCCAGGGTCCATGCGACGAGGCACCCCTGGCACGTACGCTGGGCAGTCAGTCGAGGGGCAGGGATGAGGGGGCAGGCTTGCGCCCGCGGCCTCGCTGGCGCGCCCACCGCTGCCGCACGCTGGGCGAGCATCCCATGCCGTGCCTGCTGAGGGCCGCCTGGGCGTGCCACCTGTGCCCAGCATCAGTGCGATGCGGCACCCCTGGCTCGCACGCTGGGTAGTCAGTCGAGGGGCAGGGACGATGGGGCTGCCTCGCTATTAGCCCCCTCGGCCTGGCTAGCGCGCCCACCTCTACTGCACGCTGGGCACTTGGCCCATGCCGTGCCTGCTTGGGGATGCCAGGGCATGCCTCCCTTGCCCAGGGTCCGTGCGACGCGGCACCCCTGGCACGTACGCTGGGCAGTCAGTCGAGGGGCAGGGATGAGGGGGCAGGCTCGCGATGGGCGCCCGCGGCCTGGCTGGCACGCCCACCGCTGCCGCACGCTGGGCGAGCATCCCATGCCGTGCCTGCTGGGGGCTGCCTGGGCGTGCCACCTGTGCCCAGCGTCAGTGCGACGTGGGACCCCTGGCTCGCACGCTGGGCTGTCAGTCGAGGGGCAGGGAAGAGGGGGCTGGCTCGTGATGGGCGCTCACGGCCTGGCTGGCACGCCCGCCAATGCCGTACACTGGGCGAGTAGCCCATGCCGTGCCTTCTGCGGGCTGCCTGGGTGTGCCACCCATGCACAGGGTCCGTGCAATGCGGCATCCAGCCTCACACGCTGGGCAGTCAGTCGATGGGCAGGGACGAGGGAGCTGGCTCGCGTTGGGCAGCCGCAGCCTGGCTGGCGCGCCCACAGCTGCCGCACGATGTGTGAGCAGCCAATGCCGTGCCTGCTGGGGGATGCCTGGGCGTGCCACCCACTACCAGGGTCCGTGCGACGCAGGACCCTTGGCTCGCACGCTGGGCAGTCAGTCGAGGGGCAGGGACGAGGGGGCTGGCTTGCGATGGGTGCCCGTGGCCTGGCTGGCGCGCCCACCGCTGCCGCACACTGGGCGAGCAGCCCAAGCCGTGCCTGCTGGGGGCTGCCTGGGAGTGCCACCCGTGCCCAGGGTCCATGCGACGCGGAACCACTGGCTCGCACGCTGGTTAGTCAGTCGAGGGACAGGGACGAGGGGGCTGTCTCGCGATGGGCGCCTGCGACCTTGCTGGTGCACCCACCACTGCCGCACGCTGGGCGAGCAGCCCATGCCGTGCCTGCTGGGGGCTTCCTGGGCATGCAACCCGTGCCCAGGGTCCATGCGATGCGGCACCCCAGGCTCGCTCGCTGGCCACTTAGTCGAGGGACAGGGACGAGGGGGCTGGCTCGCGATGGGCGCCCGCGGCCTTGCTGGCTTGGCATGCCACCCGAGCCCAGGGTCAATGTGACGCGGCACCCCTGCCTTGCACGCTGGGCTGTCTGTCGAGGGGCAGGGATGAGGGGCATGGCTCGCGATGGTCGCCTGCGGCCTGGCTGGCACGCCCACCGTTGCCGCACGCTGGGCGAGCAGCCCATGCCGTGCCTGCTGGGGGCTTGCTGGGCATGGCACCCATGCCCAGGGTCCATGCGATGCGGCACCCCTGGCTCGCACACTGGGTAGTCAGTCGAGGGGCAGGGACGAGGGGGCTACCTCGCTATTGGCGCCCTCGGCCTGGCTGGCGCGCCCACCTCTAACGCACGCTGGGCGCTTGGCCAATGCTGTGCCTGCTGGGGGATGCCGGGGCATGCCTCCCGTGCCCAGGGTCCATGCAACGCGGCACCGCTGGCTCGTACGCCGGGCAGTCAGTCGAGCGGCAGGGATGAGGGGGCTGGCTCGCGATGGGCGCCAGCGGCCTGGCTGGCATGCCCACCGTTGCCGCACGCTGGGCGAGCGTCCCATGCCGTGCCTGCTGGGGGCTGCCTGGGCGTGCCACCTGTGCCCAGGGTCAGTGCAACGCGGCAACCCTGGCTCGCACGCTGGGCTGTCAGTCAAGGGGCAGGGATGAGGGGGCAGGGTCGCGATGGGCGCCCGCGGCCTGTCTGGCGCGCCCACCACTGCCGCACGCTGGGCGAGCAGCCCATGCCGTGCCTGCTGGGGGCTTCCTGGGAATGCCACCCGTGCCCAGGGTCCGTGCGATGCGGCACCCCTTGCTTGCACGCTGGGTAGTTAGTCGAGGGGCAGGGACGAGGGGGCTGCCTCGCTATTGGCGCCCTCGGCTTGGCTGCCGCACCCACCTCTACCGCACGCTGAGCGCTTGGCCCATGCTGTGCCTGCTGGGGGATGCCGGGGCACGCCACCCGTTCCCCGGGTCCGTGCGACGCGGCACCCCTGGCTCGTACGCAGGGCAGTCAGTTGAGGGACAGGGACGAGGGAGCTTCCTCGCTATTGGCGCCCGTGGCTTGGCTGGCGCGCCCACCTCTACCGCACGCTGAGCGCTTGGCCCATGCTGTGCCTGCTGGGGGATGCCGGGGCATGCCACCCGTGCCCGGGGTCCGTGCGACGCGGCACCCCTGGCTCGTACGCTGGGCAGTCAGTCGAAAGGCAGGGATGAGGGGGCAATCTCGCGATGGTCACCCGCGGCCTGGCTGGCACGCCCACCGCTGCCGCACGCTGGGTGAGCAGCCCATGCCGTGCCTGCTGGGGGCTTGCTGGGCATGCCACCCGTGCCCAGGGTCCGTGCAATGCGGCACCCCTGTCTCCCACACTGGGTAGTCAGTCGAGGGGCAGGGACGAGGAGGCTGCCTCGCTATTGACGCCCTCGGCCTGGCTGGCGTGCCCACCTCTACCGCACGCTGGGCGCTTGGCCCATGCTGTGCCTGCTGGGGGATGCGGGGCATGCCACCCGTGCCCCGGGTCTGTGCGACACGGCACCCCTGGCTCGTACGCTTGGCAGTCAGTCGAAAGGCAGGGATGAGGGGGCTGGCTCACGATGGGCACCTGTGGCCTGGCTGGCGCGCGCACCGCTGCCGCACACTGGGCTAGCATCCCATGCCATGCCTGCTGGGGGCTGCCTGGGCGTGCCACCTGTGCCCAGGGTCAGTGCGACACGGCACCCCTGGCTCGGATGCTGGGCTATCAGTCGAAGGACAGGGAAGAGGGGGCTGGTTCGCGATGGGTGCCCGCAGCCTTGCTGGCACGCCCGCCGATGCCGCACGCTGGGCGAGTAGCCCATGCCGTGCCTTCTGGGGGCTTCCTTGGTGTGCCACTCGTGCACCAAGTCCGTGCAATGCGGCATCCTGGCTCACACGCTGGGCAGTCAGTCGAGGGGCAGGGACGAGGGGGCTGGTTCGCGTTGGGTAGCCGCGGCCTGGCTGCCGTGCCCACCGCTGCCGCACGCTGGGCGAGCAGCCCTTGCCGTGCCTGCTGGGGGCTGGCTGGGCATGCCAGCCGTGCCCAGGGTCTGTGCAACGCGGCACCGCGACTTGCACGCTGGGCAGTCAGTCGAGGGGCAGGGACGAGGGGGCTTCCTCGCTATTGGCGCCCTCAACCTGGCTGGCGCGCTAGCCGCTGCTGCACGCTGGGTGAGTAGCCCATGCCGTGCCTGCTGGGGGCTGGCTGGGCATGCCACCCATGCCCAGAGTCCGTGCAACGTGGCACCGCTGGCTCGCACTCTGAGCAGTCAGTCAAGGGGCAGGGACGAGGGGGCTGCCTTGCTATTGGCGCCCTCAACCTGGCTGGCGCTCCAGCCGCTGCCGCACGCTGGGTGAGTAGCCCATGCCGTGCCTGCTGGGGGCTGGCTGGGCATGCCACCCGTACCCAGGGTCTGTGCAACACGGCACCCCTGGCTTGTATGCTGGGCAGTCAGTTGAGGGGCAGGGATGAGGGGGCTGGCTCGCGATAGGCGCCCGCGGCCTGGCTGGCACGCCCGCCGATGCTGCGCGCTGGGCGAGTAGCCCACGCCGTGCCTTCTGGGGGCTTCCGGGGTGTGCCACCCGTGCACTGGGTCCGTGCAATGCGGCATCCAGGCTCACACGCTGGGCAGTCAGTCGAGGGGCAGGGACGAGGGGCCTGGCTCGTGATGGTCGCCCGCGGCCTGGCTGGCGCGCCCACCGTTGCCGCACGCTAGGCGAGCAGCCCATGTCGTGCCTGCTGGGGGCTTGCTGGGCATGGCACCCATGCCCAGGGTCCATGCGATGCGGCACCCCTGGCTCGCAGCTGGGTAGTCAGTCGAGGGGCAGGGACGAGGGGGCTGCCTCGCAATTGGCGCCCTCGGCCTGGCTGGTGTGTCCACCTCTACCGCACGCTGGGCACTTGGCCAATGCTGTGCCTGCCGGGGGATGCCGGGGCATGCCTCCCATGCCCAGGGTCCGTGCGACGCGGCACCCCTGGCTCGTATGCCGGGCAGTCAGTCGAGCGGCAGGGATGAGGGGGTTGGCTCGCGATGGGCGCCCGCGGCCTGGCTGGCGCGCCCACCGCTGCCTCACGCTGGGCGAGCATCCCATGCCGTGCCTGCTGGGTGCTGGCTGGGCATGCCACCCGTGCCCAGGGTCTGTGCGATGCGGCACCCCAGCTTGCACGCTGGGCAGTCAGTCGAGGGGCAGGGACGAGGGGGCTGCCTCGCTATTGGCGCCCTCAACCTGGCTGGCGCGCCAGCCGCTGCCGCACGCTGGGCGAGTAGCGCATGCCGTGCCTGCTGGGGGCTGGCTGGGCATGCCACCCATGCCCAGGTTCCGTGCGACGCGGCACCCCTGGCTCTTACGCTAGGCAGTCAGTCAAGGGGCAGGGATGAGGGGGCTGGCTCGCGATGGGTGCCTGCGGCCTGGCTGGCACGCCCGTCGATGCCGCACGCTGGGGGAGTAGCCCATGCCGTGCCTTCTGGGGGCTTTCTGGGTGTGCCACCCATGCACAGGGTCCGTGCAATGTGGCATCCAGTCTCACACGCTGGGCAGTCAGTCGAGGGACAGGGACGAGGGGGCTGTCTCACGATGGGCGCCAGCAGCCTTGCTGGCGCACCCACCGCTGCTGCACACTGGGCGAGCAGCCCAGTCCGTGCCTGCTGGGGGCTTCCTGGGCGTGCCACCTGTGCCCAAGGTCCATGCGATGCAGTACCCCATGCTCGCTCGCTGGGCACTTAGTCGAGGGACAGGGACGAGGGGGCTGGCTCGCGATGGGTGCCCGTGGCCTGGCTGGCGCGCCCACCGCTGCCGCACGCTGGGCGAGCAGCCCATGCCGTGCCTGTTGGGGGCAGGCTGGGCATGCCACCCGTGCCCAGGGTCCGTGCGACGCGGCACCCCTGGCTCGCACGCTAGGCAGTCAGTCGAGGGGCAGGGACGAGGGGGCTGGCTCGCTATTAGCGCCCTCGGCCTCGCTGGCGCGCCAACCGCTGCCGCACGCTTGGTGAGCAGCCCATGCTGTGCCTGCTAGGGGCTGGCTGGAAATGCCACCCGTGCCCAGGGTCCATGCGACGTGGCACCCCTGGCTTGCACGCTGGGCAGTCAGTCGAGCGGCAGGGATGAGGGGGCTGGCTCGCGATCGGCGCCCGCGGCCTGGCTGGCACGCTCGCCGATGCCACACGCTGGGCGAGTAGCCCATGCCGTGCCTTCTCGGGTCTTCCTGGGTGTGCCACCCGTGCACAGGGTCCGTGCAATGCGGCATCAAGGCTCACACGCTGGGCAGTCAGTCAAGGGACAGGGACGAGGGGGCTGTCTCACGATGGGCGCCAGCAGCCTTGCTGGCGCACCCACCGCTGCTGCACGCTGGGCGAGCAGCCCAGTCCGTGCCTGCTGGGGGCTTCTTGCGCGTGCCACACATGCCCAGGGTCCATGCGACGCGGCACCCCAGGGTCGCTCGCTGGGCACTTAGTCGAGGGACAGGGACGAGGGGGCTGGCTCGTGATGGGCACCCGCAGCCTGGCTGTCGCGCCCACCGCTGCCGCACGCTGGGTGAGCAGCCCATGCCGTACCTGTTGGGGGCTGGCTGGGCATGCCACTCGTGCCCAGGGTCCGTGCGATGCAGCATCCCTGGTTCGCACGCTAGGCAGTCAGTCGAGGGGCAGGGACGAGGGGGCTGGCTCGCTATTGGCGCCCTCGGCCTCGCCGGCGCGCCAACCGCTGCCGCACGCTTGGCAAGCAGCCCATGTCGTGCCTGCTAGGGGCTGGCTTGAAATGCCACCCGTTCCCAGGGTCCATGCAACGCTGCACCCCTGGCTTGCATGCTGGGCAGTCAGTCGAGTGGCAGGGACGGGGGGGCTGCCTAGCTATTGGCACCCTCAGCCTGGCTGGCGCGCCAGCCGCTGCCGCACACTGTGCGAGCAGCCAATGCCGTGCCTGCTGGGGGATACCTGGGCGTGCCACCCACACCCAGGGTCTGTATGACGTGGGACCCTTGGCTCGCACGCTGGGCAGTCAGTCAAGGGGCAGGGACGAGGGGGCTGGCTCGCGATGGGTGCCCATGGCCTGGCTGGCGCGCCCACCGCTGCCGCACACTGGGCAAGCAGCCCATGCCGTGCCTGCTGGGGGCTGCCTGGGAGTGCCACCCGTACCTAGGGTCCATGCAACGCGGAACCCCTGGCTAGCGCGCTGGGCAGTCAGTCGAGGGACAGGGACGAGGGGGCTGGCTCATGGGCACCCGCAGCCTGGCTGGTGCGCCCACCACTGCCGCACGCTGGGCGAGCAGCCCATGCCGTGCCTGTTGGGGGCTGGCTGGGCATGCCACCCGTGCCCAGGGTCCATGTGACGCGGCACCCCTGGCTCGCACGCTAGGCAGTCAGTCGAGGGGGCTGGCTCGCTATTGGCGCCCTCGGCCTCGCTGGCGCGCCAACCACTGCCGCACGCTTGGCGAGCAGCCCATGCCGTGCCTGCTAGGGGCTGGCTGGAAATGCCACCCGTGCCCAGGGTCCATGTGACGCGGCACCCCTGGCTCGCACGCTAGGCAGTCAGTCGAGGGTCAGGGATGAGGGGGCTGGCTCGCTATTAGCGCCCTCGGCCTCGCTGGCGCGCCAACCACTGCCGCACGCTTGGTGAGCAGCCCATGCCGTGCCTGCTAGGGGCTGGCTGGAAATGCCACCCGTGCCCAGGGTCCATGCGACGCAGCACCCCTGGCTTGCACGCTGGGCAGTCAGTCGAGCGGCAGGGATGGGGGGGCTGCCTAGCTATTGGCGCCCTCGGCCTGGCTGGCGCGCCAGCCGCTGCCGCACGCTGTGCCAGAAGCCAATGCCGTGCCTGCTGGGGGATACCTGGGCATGCCACCCACGCCCAGGGTCCGTACCACGCGGGACCCTTGGCTCGCACGTTGGGCAGTCAGTCGAGGGGCAGGGACGAGGGGGCTGACTCGCGATGGGTGCCCGTGGCCTGGCTGGCGCGCCCTCCGCTGCCGCACACTGGGCGAGCAGCCCATGCCGTGCCTGCTGGGGGCTGCCTGGGAGTGCCACCCATACCCAGGGTCCATGCGACGCGGAACCCCTGGCTCGCATGCTGGGCAGTCAGTCGAGGTACAGGGACGATGGGGCTGGCTCGCGATGGGCGCCCGCAGCCTGGCTGGCACGCCCACCACTGCCGCACGCTGGGCGAGCAGCCCATGCCGTGCTTGTTGGGGGCTGGCTGTGCATGCCACCCGTTCCCAGGGTCCGTGCGACGCGGCACCCCTGGCTCGCACGCTAGGCAGTCAGTCGAGGGGCAGGGGCGAGGGGGCTGGCTCGCTATTGGCGCCCTCAGCCTCGCTGGCGCGCCAACCACTGCCGCACGCTTGGCGAGCAGCCCATGCCGTGCCTGCTAGGGGCTGGCTGGAAATGCCACCCACGCCCAGGGTCCATGTGACGCAGCAGCCCTGGCTTGCACGCTGGGCAGTCAGTCGAGCGGCAGGGACGCGGGGGCTGCCTAGCTATTGGCGACCTCGGCCTGGCTGGCGCTCCAGCCGCTGCCGCACGCTGTGCGAGCAGCCCATGCCGTGCCTGCTGGGGGATGCCTTGGCATGCCACCCGCACCCATGGTCCGTGCGCCGTGGCACCCCTGGCTCGCACGCTGGGCAGTCAGTCGAGGGGCAGGGATGTGGGGGCTGGCTCGCGATGGGCGCCCGTGGCCTGGCTGGCGCGCGCACAGCTGCCGCACGCTGGGCGACCAGCCCATGCCGTGCCAGCTGAGGGCTGCCTGGGCATGCCACCCATGCCCACGGTCCATGCGACGCGGCACCCCTGGCACGCACGCTGGGCAGTCAGTCGAGGGGCAGGGACGAGGAAGCTGGCTCGCGATGGGCGTCCGCGGCCTGGCTGGCGCGCCCACCGCCGCCATACGCGGGGTGAGCAACCCATGCCGTACCTGCTGGGGGCTGCCTTGGCATGCCTCCCATGCCCAGAGTCCGTGCGGCGTGGCTCCCTTGGCTCACTCGCTGGGCACTAAGCCGAGG
>JAJFZO010000893.1:100000-115000 GCA_021397835.1 Moringa oleifera
AAATCCCCCCAACGATTTGGCCCTCACATAGCATGCATCATCATTAGCTTCGCCGCCCACACCATCGAGCTTGTCTAGCCACATCCCAGCTCATTATCCCATGATTATTCTCGCTTCGTTGCCCACGTTTTTCCCACCGATGAGGCCTTGCAGCAGGGGTGCCCAGGCTGGCCGTGTGGCTCGCTCGTTGCTAATGGCCGACGATCGTGTCGTCGATTGCGCTGCGTAAAGAGTCTGCCTAGGCAAGCCTGAGCGTCGAGATCCAACCCCACGTCTGCTGCCTCGAGGGCCTGCGACGAAGCACTCCGCATGCTCAAAATCCCCCCAATGATTTGGCCCTCATGTAGCATGCATCATCATTAGCTTCGCCGCCCAACACATCGAGCTTGTGTAGCCACATCCCAGCTCATTATCCCATGATTATTCTCGCTTCGTTGCCCACATTTTTCCCACCGATGAGGCCTTGGCAGCAGGGGTGCCCAGGCTGGCCGTGTGGCTCGCTCATTGCTAACAGCTGACGATCGTGTCATCGATCGCGCTGTGCAATGAGTCCACCTAGGCAAGCCTGAGTGTCGGGATCCAACCCCACGTCTGCCGCCTCGAGGGCCTACGACGAAGCACTCCGCATGCTCGAAATTTCCCCCAACGATTTGGCCCTCGCGTAGCATGCATCATCGTTAACCTCGTGGCCCACACTGTTGAGCTTGTGTAGCCACATCCCAGCTCATTATCCCATGATTTTTCTCATTTCGTTGCCCACATTTTTCCTGCCGATGAGGCCTTGGCACCAGGGGTGTCACGCCTTGCCCAGGCTGGCCGTGTGGCTCGCTCTTTGCTAACGGTCGACGATTGTGTCATCGATCACGCTGTGCAATGAGTCCACCTAGGCAAGCCTGGGCGTCGGGATCCAGCCCCGCATCCACCGCCTCGAGGGCCTGCGATGAAGCACTCCGCATGCTCAAAATCCCCCCAGCGATTTGGCCCTCACGTAGCATGCATCATCGTTAGCTTCGCTGCCCACACCGTCGAGTTTGTCTAGCCACATCCCAGCTCACTATCCCATAATTTCTCTCGTTTTGTTGCCCATGTTTTTCCCACCGATGAGGCCTTGGCAGCAGGGGTGTCATGCCTTGCCCAGGCTGACCGTGTGGCTCGCTCGTTGCTAACGGCCGACGATCGTGTCGCCGATCGCGCTGCGCAACGAGTCCGCCTACGCAAGCCTGAGCGTCGGGATTCAACCCCACATCCGCCACCTTGAGGGCCTGCGATGAAGCACTCCGCATGCTCGAAATCCCCCCAGCGATTTGGCCCTCGCGTAGCATGCATCATCCCTGGCTCGCTCGCTGGGCACTACGTCGAGGGACAGGAACATGGGGGCTTGCTCGCGATGGGCGCCCGCGGCCTGGCTGGCGCGCCCACCTTTGCCGCACGCTGGGCGAGCAGCGCATGCCGTGCCTGCTGGGTGCTGCCTGGGCGTGCCACCAGTGCCCAGGGTCCGTGCGCCACGGCCCCCCTGGCTCGCTCGCTGGGCACTTAGTCGAGGGACAGGAACGTTGGGCTGGCTTGCGATGGGCGCCCGCGGCCTGGCTGGCGCGCCCACCGCTGCCACACGCTGGGCGAGCAGCCAATGCCGTACCTGCTGGGGGCTACCTTGGCGTGCCACCCATGGCCAGCGTCCGTGCAACGCGGCCCGCCTGGCTCGCTCGCTGGGCACTACGCCAAGGGACAGGGACGTGGGGGCTGGCTCGCGATGGGCGCCCACGAACCGGCTGGCACGCCTACCACTGCCGCACGCTGGGCGAGCAGCCCATGCCATGCATGCTGGGGGCTGCCTGGGCGTGCCACCTGTGCCCAGGGTCCGTGCTACATGGCCGTCCTGGCACGCTCACTGGGCACTTAGTCGAGGGACAGGGATGTGGGGGCTGGCTCGCGATGGGCGCCCGTGGCCTGGCTGGCACGCCCACCGCTACCGCACGCTGGGCGAGCAGCCCATGCCGTGCCTGCTGGGGGCTGCCTGGGCGTGTCTCCCATGCCCAGCGTCCATGTGATGCGGCCCGCCTGGCTCGCTCGATGGGCACTTAGTCGAGGGACAGGGACGTGGGGGCTGGCTCGCGATGGGTGCCCGCAGCCTGGCTGGCGCGCCAACTGCTGCCGCACGCTGGGTGAGCAGTCGATGCCTTGCCTGCTGATGGCTGCTGGGCGAGCAACACATTCCCAGGGACCGTGCGACGCAGCACCCCTGGCTCGCAGGCTGGGCAGTTAGTCGAGGGGCAGGGACGAGGGGGCTGGCTCGCGATGGGCGCCCGCGGCCTCGCTGGCGCGCACACCGCTGCCGTACGCTGGGCGAGCACCCCATGCCGCACCTGCTGGGGGCTGCCTGGGCATGCCACCCATGCCCAGGGTCCGTGCGACGCAACCCCCCTTGCTCGCTCTCTGGGCACTACGTCGAGGGACAGAGACATGGGGCCTGGCTCGCGACGGGCACCCGCGGCCTGGCTGGCGCGCCCACCGCTGCCGCACGCTGGGTGAGCAGCCCATGCCGTGCCTGCTGGGGGCTGCCTGGGCGTGCCACCCACGCCCAGCATCCGTGCAACGCGGCTCGCCTGGCTCGCTCGCTGGGCACTTAGTCGAGGGACAGGGACGTGGGGGCTGGCTCGCGATGGGCGCCCACGGCCTGGCTGGCGTGCCAACTGCTGCCGCACGCTGGGCGAGCAGCCCATGCCATGCCTGCTGAGGACTGCTTGGGCGTGTCACCCGTCTCCAGGGTCCGTGCGACGCGGCCCCCCTGGCTCGCTCGCAGGGCACTTAGTCGAGGGACAGGGACGTTGGGGCTGTCTCGCGATGGGCGCCCGCGGCCTGGCTGGCGCGCCCACCGCTGCTGCACGCTGGGTGAGCAGTCCATGCCTTGCCTGCTGATGGCTGCCTGGGCGAGCAACACATTCCCAAGGTCCATGCCACACGGCCGTCCTGGCATGCTCGCTGGGCACTTAGTCGAGGGACAGGGATGTGGGGGCTGGCTCGCGATGGGCGCCCGTGGCCTGGCTGGCACACTCACCGCTACCACATGCTGGGCAGCAGCCCATGCCGTGCCTGCTGGGGGCTGCCTGGGGGTGCCTTCCATGCCCAGCATCCATGTGACGCGGCCCGCCTGGCTCGCTCGATGGGCACTTAGTCGAGGGACAGGGACGTGGGGGCTGGCTCGCGATGGGCGCCCGCAGCCTGGCTGGCACGCCAACTGCTGCCGCACGCTGGGCGAGCAGCCCATGCCATGCCTGCTGAGGACTGCCTGGGCGTGCCACCCCTTCCCAAGATCCATGCGATGCGGCCCCCCTGGCTCGCTCGCTGGGCACTTAGTCGAGGGACAGGGACGTGGGGGCTGTCTCGCGATGGGCGCCCGCGGCCTGGCTGGCGCGCCCACTGCTGCCGCACGCTGGGCGAGTAGCTCATGCCGTGCCTGCTGGGGGCTGCCTGGGCGTGCCACCTATGTCCAGGGTCCACGCAACGCAGCCTCCCAAGCTCACTCGCTGGGCACTTAGTCGAGGGAAAGGGACGTGGGGGCTGGCTCGCGTTGTGCGCCTGCGTCCTGGCTAGCGTGCCCACCGCTGCAGCACGCTAGGCGAGCAGCCCATGCCGTGACTGCTGGGGGCTGCCCGGGCGTGCCACCTTTGCCAAGGGTCCTTGCGACACGGCTCCCCTGGCTCGCTCTCTGGGCACTACGTCGAGGGACAGGGACGTGGGGGCTGGCTGGCGATGGGCGCCCGCGGCCTGGCTGGCCCGCCCACCTCTGCCCCACGCTGGGCGAGAAGCCCATGCCATTCCATCTGGGGGTTGCCTGGGCGTGCCACCAGTGCCCAGGGTCCATACGACGTGGCCCCCCTGGCTCGCTCGCTGGGCAGTCGGTCGAGGGACAGGGACGAGGGGGCTGGCTCGCGATGGGCGCCCGCGGCCTGGCTAGCGCGCTGACCGCTGCCGCACGCTGGTGAGCAGCCCATGCCATGCCTGCTGGGGACTGCTGAGGCATGACTCCCATGCCCAGGGTTCGTGCGACGCGGCAGCCCTGGCTCGTACACTGGGCAGTCAGTCGAGTGGCAGGGACGAGGGCGCTGGCTGGCGATGGGCGCCCGTGGCTTGGCTGGCGCGCCCACCGCTGCCGCACGCTGGGCGAGCAGCCCATGCCGAGCCTGCTGGGGGCAGCCTGGGCGTGCCATCCGTGCCCAGGGTCCATGCGACCAGGCCCCCCTGGATCGCTCGCTGGGCACTTAGTCGAGGGACAGAGACGTGGGGGCTGGCTCGCGATGGGCGCCCACAGCCTTGCTGGCGCACCCACTGCTGCCGCACGCTGGCCGAGCAGCCCAAGCCGTGCCTGCTGGGGGCTGCCTGGGCGTGCCACCCGTTCCCAGGGTCCATGGAATGCGGCACCCCTGGCTCGGACGCTGGGCACTACGTCTAGGGACAGGGAAGCGGGGGCTGGCTCGCGATGGGTGCCCTCGGCCTGGCTGGCGCGCCCACCGCTGCAGCATGCTGGGCGAGCAGCCCATGCCGTGCCTGCTGGGGGCTGCCTGGGCGTGCCACCAATGTCCAGGGTCCATGAAACGCAGCCCCCCAAGCTCACTCGCTGGGCACTTAGTCGAGGGAAAAGGACGTGGGGGCTGGCTCGTGTTGGAAGCCTGCGGCCTGGCTAGCGCGCCCACCACTGCGGCACGCTGGGCGAGCAGCCCATGCCGTACCTACTGGGGGCTGCCTGGGTGTGCCACCCATGCCCAGGGTCCGTGCGACGCAGCTCCCCCAGCTCGCTCGCTGGGCACTACATCGAGGGACAGGGACGTGGGGGCTGGCTCACGATGGGAGCCCGCGGCCTGGCTTGCGCGCCAACCGCTGCCACACGCTGGGCGAACAGCCCATGCCGTGCCTGCTGGGGGCTGCCCGGGCGTGCCACCCGTGCCAAGGGTCCTTGCGACACGGCTCCCCTGGCTCGCTCTCTGGGCACTACGTCGAGGGACAGGGACGTGGGGGCTGCCTGGGCGTTCCACCTGTGCCAAGGTCCATGCAACGCAGCAACCCAGGCTCGCACGCAGGGCAGTCCGTCGAGGGGCAGGGACGAGTGGGCTGGCTCGCGATGGGCGCCCGCGGCCTGGCTGGCTCGCGATGGGCGCCCGCGGCCTGGATGGCTCGCGATGGGCACCCGCGGCCTGGCTGGCGTGCCCACCGCTGCCGCACACTGGGCGAGCAGCCCATGCCGTGCCTGCTGGAGGCTGCCTGGGCGTGCCACCAGTGCCCAGGGTCCGTGCGACGTGGCCCCCATGGCTCACTCGCTGGGAACTTAGTCAAGGGACAGGGACGTGGGGGCTAGCTCGCGGTGGGCGTCCACGGCCCGGCTGGCGCCTCGTCCACTGCCACACGCTGGGCGAGCAGCCCCTGCCTTGCCTGCTGGGGGCTGCCTTGGCATTCCACCCTTGCCCAGGGTCCGTGCGACGCGGCACCCCTGGCTTGCACGCTGGGCAGTCATTCGAGGGACAGGGAGGAGGGGGCTGGCTCGCGATGGGCGCTCGCGGCCTGGCTGTCGCACTCACCGCTGCCGCACGCTGGGTGAGCAGCCCATGCCGTGCCTGCTGGGGGCTACCTGGGCGTGTCACCCGTGCCCAGGGTCCATGCGATGCGGCCCCCCTGGCTCGTTCGCTAGGCACTACGTCGAACTGCAGGGATGTGAGGGCTGGCTTGCGATGGTCGCCCACAGCCTGGCTGGCGCGCCCACCGCTTTCGGACGCTGGGCGAGCAGCCCATGCCGTGCCTGCTGGGGGCTGCTTGGGTGTGCCACCTGTTCCCAGTTTCCATGCAACGCGGCATCCCTGGGTCGCATGCTGGGCAGTCAGTCGAGGGGCAAGGACGAGGGGGCTGGCTCGCCATGGGCGCCCGTGGCCTGGCTGGCCCGCCCACCGCTGCCGCACGGTGCGCGAGCAGCCCATGCCATGCCTGCTGGGGGCTTCCCGGGTGTGGCACCGGTGCCCAGGGTCCGTGCGACGCGGCCCCCCCGGCTCGCTTGCTTGGCACTTAGTCGAGGGACAGGGATGTGGTGGCTGGCTCGCGATGGGTGCCCGCGGCATGGCTGGCGCGCCCACTGCTGCCGCATGCTGGGAAAGCAGCCCATGCCATGCCTGCTGGGGGCTGCCTGGCCGTGCCCACCCATGCCCAGGGTCTGTGCGACGCGGCCCCCCTGGCTCGCTCACTGGGCACTTAGTCGAGGGACAGGGACGTGGGGGCTGGCTTGCGATGGGCACCCACGGCCTGGATGACGCACCCACCGCTGCCGTACGCTAGGCGAGCCACCCATGCCGTGCCTGCTGGGGGCTGCCTGGGTGAGCCACCCATGCCCAGGGTCTGTGCGACGCGGAACCTCTGGTTCGCTCGCTGGGCACTACGTCGAGGGATAGCGACATGTGGGCCGGCTTGGGATTGGTGCCCGCGGCTTGGCTGGCGCGCCTACCGCTGCCGTACGTTAGGCGAGCAGCCCATGCCATGCCTGCTGGGGACTGCCTGGGCATGCCACCCGTGCCCAGGGTCCGAGCGACGCGGCACCCCTGGCTCGCACGCTGGGCATTCAGCCGAGGGGCAGGGACATGGGGGCTGGCTCGCGATGGGCGCCCGCGGCCTGGCTGGCATGCCCACCGCTGCCGCACGCTGGGCGAGCAGCCCATACCGTGCTTGCTGGGGGCTTCCTGGGCATGCCACCCGTGCCCAGGGTCTGTGCAACGCGGCCTCCCTGGCTCGCACCCTGGGCAGTCAGTCGAGAGGCAGGGACGAGGGGGCTGGCTCGCGATTGGCGCCCGTGGCCTGGCTGGCGCGCCCACCGCTGCTGCACACTGGGCGAGCAGCCCATGCCGTGTCTGCTGGGGGCTGCCTAGGTGTGCACCCATGCCCTGGGTCCGTGCGACGCGGCACCCCTGACTCGCACGCAGGGCAGTCGGTCAAGGGGCAGGGACGAGGGTGCTTGCTCGCGATGGGCGCCCACGGCCTGGCTGGCGTGCTCACCGTTGCCGCACGCTGGGTGAGAAGCCCATGCCGTGCCTGCTGGGGGCTCCCTGGGTGTGCCACCATTGCCCAGGGTCCGTGCGATGCAGCCCCCCTGGCTCGCTCGCTGTGCACTTAGTGAGGGACAGGGACGTGGGGGCTAGCTCGCGGTGGGTGTCCGCGGCCCAGCTGGCGAGCCCACCGCTGCCGCACGCTGGGCGAGCAGCCCCTGTCATTCCTGCTGGGGGCTGCCTGGGCGTGCCATTCGTGCCAAGGGTTCATGCAACACGGCTCCCCTGGCACACTCGCTGGGCACTACGTCGAGGGATAGGGACGTGGGGGCTGGCTCGCGATGTGCCCCCGCAGCCTGGCTGGCGCGCCAACCGCTGCCGCACGCTGGGTGACCAGCCCATGCTGTGCCTGCTGGGGTCAACCTGGGAATGCCACCCATGCCCAGGGTCTGTGCAACGCGGCCTCCCTGGCTCGCACCCTGGGCAGTCAGTCGAAGGGCAGGGACGAAGGGGCTGGCTCGCGATTGGCGCCCGTGGCCTGGCTGGCGCGCCCACCGCTGCTGCACACTGGGCGAGCAGCCCATGCCGTGTCTGCTGGGGGCTGCCTAGGTGTGCACCCATGCCCAGGGTCCGTGCGACGCGGCACCCCTGGCTCGCACGCTGGGCAGTCGGTCAAGGGGCAGGGACGAGGGTGCTTGCTCGCGATGGGCGCCCACGGCCTGGCTGGCGTGCTCACCGTTGCCGCACGCTGGGTGAGAAGCCCATGCCGTGCCTGCTGGGGGCTCCCTGGGTGTGCCACCATTGCCCAGGGTCCGTGCGATGCAGCCCCCCTGGCTCGCTCGCTGTGCACTTAGTGAGGGACAGGGACGTGGGGGCTAGCTCGCGGTGGGTGTCCGCGGCCCAGCTGGCGAGCCCACCGCTGCCGCACGCTGGGCGAGCAGCCCCTGTCGTTCCTGCTGGGGGCTGCCTGGGCGTGCCATTCGTGCCAAGGGTTCATGCAACACGGCTCCCCTGGCACAGTCGCTGGGCACTACGTCGAGGGATAGGGACGTGGGGGCTGGCTCGCGATGTGCCCCCGCAGCCTGGCTGGCGCGCCAACCGCTGCCGCACGCTGGGTGACCAGCCCATGCTGTGCCTGCTGGGGTCAACCTGGGCGTGCCACCCATGCCCAGGGTCTGTGCAACGCGGCCTCCCTGGCTCGCACCCTGGGCAGTCAGTCGAGGGGCAGGGACGAGGGGGCTGGCTCGCGATTGGCGCCCGTGGCCTGGCTGGCGCGCCCACCGCTGCTGCACACTGGGCGAGCAGCCCATGCCGTGTCTGCTGGGGGCTGCCTAGGTGTGCACCCATGCCCTGGGTCCGTGCGACGCGGCACCCCTGGCTCGCACGCTGGGCAGTCGGTCAAGGGGCAGGGACGAGGGTGCTTGCTCGCGATGGGCGCCCACGGCCTGGCTGGCGTGCTCACCGTTGCCGCACGCTGGGTGAGAAGCCCATGCCGTGCCTGCTGGGGGCTCCCTGGGTGTGCCACCATTGCCCAGGGTCCATGCGATGCAGCCCCCCTGGCTCGCTCGCTGTGCACTTAGTGAGGGACAGGGACGTGGGGGCTAGCTCGCGGTGGGTGTCCGCGGCCCAGCTGGCGAGCCCACCGCTGCCGCACGCTGGGCGAGCAGCCCCTGTCGTTCCTGCTGGGGGCTGCCTGGGCGTGCCATTCGTGCCAAGGGTTCATGCAACACGGCTCCCCTGGCACACTCGCTGGGCACTACGTCGAGGGATAGGGACGTGGGGGCTGGCTCGCGATGTGCCCCCGCAGCCTGGCTGGCGCGCCAACCGCTGCCGCACGCTGGGTGACCAGCCCATGCTGTGCCTGCTGGGGTCAACCTGGGCGTGCCACCCATGCCCAGGGTCTGTGCAACGCGGCCTCCCTGGCTCGCACCCTGGGCAGTCAGTCGAGGGGCAGGGACGAGGGGGCTGGCTCGCGATTGGCGCCCGTGGCCTGGCTGGCGCGCCCACCGCTGCTGCACACTGGGCGAGCAGCCCATGCCGTGTCTGCTGGGGGCTGCCTAGGTGTGCACCCATGCCCTGGGTCCGTGCGACGCGGCACCCCTGGCTCGCACGCTGGGCAGTCGGTCAAGAGGCAGGGACGAGGGTGCTTGCTCGCGATGGGCGCCCGCGGCCTGGCTGGCATGCCCACCGCTGCCACACGCTGGGTGAGAAGCCCATGCCGTGTCTGCTGGGGGCTCCCTGGGCATGCCACTATTGCCCAGGGTCCGTGCGACGCAGCCCCCCTGGCTCGCTCGCTGTGCACTTAGTGAGGGACAGGGACGTAGGGGCTAGCTCGCGGTGGGTGTCCGCGGCCCGGCTGGCGCGCCCACTGCTGCCGCATGCTGGGCAAGCAGCCCCTGTCGTGCCTGCTGGGGGCTGCCTGGGCGTGCCATTCATGCCAAGGGTTCATGCGACACGGCTCCCCTGGCACATTCGCTGGGCACTACGTCGAGGGACAGGGACGTGGGGGCTGGCTCGCGATGTGCGCCCGCAGCCTGGCTGGCGCACCAACCACTGCTGCACGCTGGGTGAGCAGCCCATGCTGTGCCTGCTGGGGTCAACCTGGGCGTGCCCCCCGTGCCCAGGGTCCATGCGATGCGGCCCCCCTGGCTCGTTCGCTGGGTGCTACGTCGAAGGGCAGGGATGTGGGGGCTGGCTCGCGATGGTCGCCCACAGCCTAGCTGGCGCGCCCACCGCTTTCGCACGCTGGGCGAGCAGCCCATGCCGTGACTGCTGGGGGCCTCCTGGGCATGCCACCCATTCCCAGGGTCAGTGCAACGCGGCATCCCTGGCTCACATGCTGGGCAGTCAGTCGAGGGGCAGGGACGAGGGGGCTGGCTCGCCATGGGCGCCCGTGGCCTGGCTGGCCCGCCCACCGCTGCCGCACGCTGGGTGAGCAGCCCATGCCATGCCTGCTGGGGGCTTCTCGGGCATGGCACCCGTGCCCAGGGTCCATGCGACGCGGCCCCCCTGGCTCGCTCACTTGGCACTTAGTCGAGGGACAGGGATGTGGTGGCTAGCTCGCGATGGGCGCCCGCGGCCTGGCTGGCGCGCCCACCGCTGCCGCACGCTGGGAAAGCAGCCCATGCCATGCCTTCTGGGGGTTGCCTGGGCGTGCCCACCCATTCCCACGGTCTGTGCGACACGGCCCCCCTGGCTCGCTCGCTGGGCACTTAGTTGAGGGACAGGGACGTGGGGGCTGGCTTGCGATGGGCGCCCGTGGCCTGCATGATGCGCTCACCGCTGCCGTATGCTGGGCGAGCTGCCCATGCCGTGCCTGCTGGGGGCTGCCTGGGCGAGCCACCCGTGCCCAGGGTCTGTGCGACGCGGCACCCCTGGTTCGCTCGCTGGGCACTACGTCGAGGGATAGGGACGTGGGGGCTGGCTCGGGATGGGCGCCCGCAGCCTGGCTGGCGCGTCCACCGCTGCCGCATGCTGGGCAGGCCTCCCATTCAGTGCCTGCTAGGGGCTGCCTGGGCATGCCACCCGTGCCCAGGGTCAATGTGATGCGGCCCCCCTGGCTCGCTCGCTGGGCACTACGTCGAGGGGCAGGGACATGGGGGCTGGCTCGCGATGGGCGCCTGCGGCCTGGCTGGCGCGCCCACATCTGCCACACGCTGGGTGAGCAGCCCATGCTGTGCCTGCTGGGGGCTTCCTGGGCATGCCACCCGTGCCCAGGGTCTGTGCAACGCGGCATCCCTGGCTTGCACCCTGGGCAGTCAGTCGAGGGGCAGGGATGAGGGGGCTGGCTCGCGATTGGCACCCGCGGCCTGGCTGGCGCTCCAACCGCTGCCGCACGCTAGACGAGCAGCCCATGTCATGCCTGCTGGGGGCTGCCTGGGCGTGACACCCATACCCAGCGTCCGTGCGACGCGGCCCCTCTGGCTCGCTCGCTGGGCACTACGTCGAGGGGCAGGGACGTGTTGGCTTGCTTGGGATGGGTGCTCGCGGCCTGGCTGGCGCGCCCATCGCTGCCGCACACTGGGCGAGCAGCCCATGCCATCCCTGCTGGGGGCTGCCGTGGCCTGCATCCCATGCCCAGGGTCCATGCGATGCGGGCCTCCTGGCTCGTTCGCTTGGCAGTCAGTCGAGGGGCAGGGATGAGGGGGCTGGCTCGCGATGGTCGCCTGTGGACTCGCTGGCGCGCCCACCGCTGTCGCACGCTGGGCACTTGGCCCATGCCGTACATGCTGGGGGCTGCCTGGGCGAGCCATACATGCCCAGGGTCCGTGCGACCCGGCCCCCCTGGCTCGCTCGCAGAGGACTTAGTCGAGGGACAGGGACGTAGGGGCTGGCTCACGATGGGCCCCCGCATCCTGGCTGGCGCGCCCACCTCTGCAACACGCTGGGGGCATCCTGGGCATGCCACCCATGCCCAGGGTCCGTGCGATGCGTCTCCCCTGGCTTGCTCGCTAGGCACTTACTCGAGGGACAGGGACGAGGGGGCTGGCTAGCGATGGGCGCCTGTGTGCTGGCTGGCGCGCCCTCCTCTGCCACACACTGGGCACTTGGCCCATGCCGTGCCTGCTGGGGGCTGCCTGGGCATGCCTCCCACTCCAAGAGTCTGTGCGACGCGGCTCCCCTGGCTCGCTCGCTGGGCACTAAGTCGAAGGACAGGGACGAGGGGGCTGGCTCACGATGGGCGCCCATGGCCTGGCTGGCGCGCCGATCTCTACTGCACGCTGGGCACTTGGCCCATGCCGTGCCTGCTGGGAGATGCCGGGGCATGCCTCCCATGCCCAGGGTCCATGCAGCACGGCTCCCCTGGCTCACACGCTCCGCACTAAGTCGAGGGACAGGGACAAGAGGGCTGGCTCGCGATGGGAACCCGTGGCCTGGCTGGTTCGCCCACCGCTGCCGCACGCTGGGCACTTGGCCCATGTCCTGCCTGCTTGGGGCTGCTGGGGCATGCCTCCCATGCCCAGGATTCATGCGATGCGGCTCCCCTGGCTCGCTCGCTGGGCACTAACTCGAGGCACAGGGACAAGGGGGCTGGCTCGCGAAGGGTGCCCGTGGCCTGGCTGGCGCGCCCACCTCTACCGAATGCTGGGCACTTGGCCCATGCCGTGCCTTCTGAGGGTTTCTGGGGCATGCCTCTCTTGCCTAGGGTCTCTGCGATGTGCCTCCCCTGGCTCGCTCGTTGGGCACTTAGTCGAGGGACAGGGACGAGGGGGCTGGCTCGGGATGGGCGCCTGTGGCCTGGCTGGCACGCCCACCGGTGCCGCCCGCTGGGCACTTGGCCCATGCCGTACCTGTTGGGGGCTGCCTGGGCATGCCTCCCGTACCCAGGGTCTGTGCGACGCGGCTCCCCTGGCTCGCTCGCTGGGCACTTAGTCTAGGGACAGGGACGAGGGGGCTGGCTCGCGATGGGCGCCTGTGGCCTGGCTGGCGCGCCCACCGGTGCCGCCCGCTGGGCACTTGGCCCATGCCGTGCCTGTTGGGGGCTGCCTGGGTATGCCTCCCTTGCCCAGGGTCCATGCGACGCGGCTCCCCTGGCTCGCTCGCTGGGCACTTAGTCGAGGGACAGGGACGAGGGGGCTGGCTCGCGATGGCCGCCTGTGGCCTGGCTGCCGCGCCCTCTTCTGCCGCACATTGGGCACTTGGCTCAAGCCGTGCCTTCTGGGAGTTTCTGGGGCATGCCTCTCTTTCCGAGGGTCTGTGCGACATGGCTCCCCTGGCTCGCTTGCTGGGCACTTAGTCGAGGGACAGGGACGAGGGGGCTAGCTCGCCAAGGGCGCCTGTGGCCTGGCTGGCGTGCCCACCTCTACCGCACGCTGGGCACTTTGCCCATGCCGTGCCTGCTGGGGCTGCCGGGGCATGCCTCCTGTGCCCAGGTTCCGTGCGATGCGGCTCCCCTGGCTCTCTTGCTGGGCACTTAGACAAGGGACAGGGACGAGGGGGCTGGCTCGCGAAGGGCGCCCGTCGCCTGGGTGGCGCGCCCACCTCTACCGCACGCTGGGCACTTGGCCCATGCCGTGCCTGCTGGGGATTTCTGGGGCATGCCTCTCTAGCCTAGGTTCTGTGCGACGTGGCTCCCCTGGCTCGCTCGCTGGGCACTTGGTCGAGGGACAGGGACGAGGGGGCTGGCTCGCGATGGGCGCCTATGGCCTGGCTGGCGAGCCCACCGGTGCCGCCCGCTGGGCACTTGGCCCATGCCGTGCCTGTTGGGGGCTGCCTGGGCATGCCTCCCGTACCCAGGGTCTGTGCGACGCGGCTCCCCTGGCTCGCTCGCTGGGCACTTAGTCAAGGGACAGGGACGAGGGGGCTGGCTCGCGATGGGCGCCTGTGGCCTGGCTGGCGCGCCCACTGGTGCCGCCCGCTGGGCACTTGGCCCATGTCCTGCCTGCTTGGGGCTGCTGGGGCATGCCTCCCATGCCCAGGATTCATGCGATGCGGCTCCCCTGGCTCGCTCGCTGGGCACTAACTCGAGGCACAGGGACAAGGGGGCTGGCTCGCGAAGGGCGCCCGTGGCCTGGCTGGTGCGCCCACCTCTACCGAATGCTGGGCACTTGGCCCATGCCGTGCCTTCTGAGGGTTTCTGGGGCATGCCTCTCTTGCCTAGGGTCTCTGCGACGTGCCTCCCCTGGCTCGCTCGTTGGGCACTTAGTCGAGGGACAGGGACGAGGGGGCTGGCTCGCGATGGGCGCCTGTGGCCTGGCTGGCACGCCCACCGGTGCCGCACGCTGGGCACTTGGCCCATGCCGTACCTGTTGGGGGCTGCCTGGGCATGCCTCCCGTACCCAGGGTCTGTGCGACGCGGCTCCCCTGGCTCGCTCGCTGGGCACTTAGTCTAGGGACAGGGACGAGGGGCTGGCTCTCGATGGGCGGCCTGTGGCCTGGCTGGCGCGCCCACCGTCCGCCGCGCTGGGCACTTGCCCATGCCTTTCCTGTTGGTGGGCTGCCGGTAGGCTCCCTTGCCCCGGGTCCATGCGACGCGGCTCCCCTGGCTCGCTTCGCTGGGCACTTAGTCGAGGGACAGGGACGAGGGGACTGGCTCGCGATGGCCGCCTGTGGCCTGGCTGCCGCGCCTTCTTCTGCCGCACGTTGGGCACCTGGCCCAAGCCGTGCCTTCTGGGAGTTTCTGGGGCATGCCTCTCTTTCTGAGGGTCTGTGCGACATGGCTCCCCTGGCTCGCTTGCTGGGCACTTAGTCGAGGGACAGGGACGAGGGGGCTAGCTCTCCAAGGGCGCCTGTGGCCTGGCTGGCGTGCCCACCTCTACCGCACGCTGGGCACTTTGCCCATGCCATGCCTGCTGGGGCTGCCGGGGCATGCCTCCCGTGCCCAGGGTCCATGCGACGTGGCTCCCCTGGCTCACTAGCTGGGCACTTAGATGAGGGACAGGGACGAGGGGGCTGGCTCGCGAAGGGCGCCCGTCGCCTGAGTGGTGCGCCCACCTCTACCGCACGCTGGGCACTTGGCCCATGCCGTGCCTGCTGGGGCTTTCTGGGGCATGCCTCTCTAGCCTAGGTTCTGTGCGACGTGGCTCCCCTGGCTCGCTCGCTGGGCACTTAGTCGAGGGACAGGGACGAGGGGGCTGGCTCGGGATGGGCGCCTATGGCCTGGCTGGCGCGCCCACCGGTGCCGCCCGCTGGGCACTTGGCCCATGCCGTGCCTGTTGGGGGCTGCCTGGGCTTGCCTCCCGTACCCAGGGTCTGTGCGACGCGGCTCCCCTGGCTCGCTCGCTGGGCACTTAGTCGAGGGACAGGGACGAGGGGGCTGGCTCGCGATGGGCGCCTGTGGCCTGGCTGGCGCGCCCACCGGTGCCGCCCGCTGGGCACTTGGCCCATGCCATACCTGTTGGGGGCTGCCTGGGTATGCCTCCATTGCCCAGGGTCCATGTGACGCGGCTCCCCTTGCTCGCTCACTGGGCACTTAGTCGAGGGACAGGGACGAGGGGGCTGGCTCGCGATGGGTGCCTGTGGCCTGGCTGGCGCGCCCTCTTCT
>JAJFZO010000893.1:122500-152500 GCA_021397835.1 Moringa oleifera
GGGCGCCCGCGGCCTGGCTGGCGCGCCAACCGCTGCCGCACGCTGGGTGAGCAGCCCATGTCGTGCCTGCTGGGGGCAGCCTGGGCGTGCAGCCATGCCTAGGGTCCATGCGACGCGGCCCCCTGGCTCGCTCGCTGGGCACTACGTCGAGGGACGGAGACGTGGGGGCTAGCTCGCGATAGCCGCCTGCAGCCTGGCTGCGTGCCTAGGGTCCGTACGACGCAGCCCCCCTGGCTCGCTCGCTGGGCACTACGTTGAGGGACAGGGACGTGGGGGCTGGCTCGCGATGGGAGCCCATGGCCTGGCTGGCGCGCCCACCACTGCCGCACGCTGGGTGAGCAGCCCATGCCGAGCCTGCTGGGGGATTCCTGGGCGTGCCACCGGTTGCCAGTGTCCGTGCGATGCAGTCCCCCTGGCTTGCATGCTGGGCACTACATCGACGGACAGCGATGTAGGGGCTGGCTCGCGATGGGCGCCTGCGGCCTGGCTGGCGCGCCTACCGCTGCCGCACGCTGGGCGAGCAGCCTATACTGGGCCTGCTGGGGGCTGCCTGGGCATGCCACCCATGCCCAGGGTCCGTGCGATGCATCCCCCCTGGCTCGCTTTCTGGCCACTACGTTGAGGGACAGGGACGTGGGGGCTGGCTCGCGATGGGCGCCCGCGGCCTGGCTGGTGCGCCTACCGCTGCCGCATGCTGGGCGAGCAGCCCATGCCGTACCTGCTGGGCACTGCCTGGGCGTGCCAGCCGTTGCAAGGGTCCATGCAACGCAGCACCCCAGGCTGGCCCGAAGGGCAGCCAGTCGAGGGACAGGGACGAGGGGGCTGTCTCGCGATGGGCGCCAGCGGCCTGGCTGGCGCGCCCACCGCTGCCGCATGCTGGGCGAGCAGCCCATGCCGGGCCTGCTGGGGGCTGCCTGGGCATGCCACCCATTCACATGGTCCGTGCGACGCGGCCCCCCTGGCTTGCTTGCTGTGCACTACGTCGAGGCACAGGGACGTGGGGGCTGGCTCACGATTGGCGCCCGCAGCCTGGCCGGCGCGCCTACCACTGCCGCACGCTGGGCGAGCAGCCCATGCCGTGCCTGCTGGGGTTTCCTGGACATGCCATCCATTCTCAGGATCCGTGCGATGCAGCCCCGCTGGCTTGCTCGCTGGGCACTACGTCGAGGGACAGGGATGTGGGGGCTGGCTCGCAATGGGCGTTCGCGGCCTGGCTGGCGCGCCCACCACTGCTGCACGCTGGGCGAGCAGCCAATGCCATGCCTGCTGGGGGCTGCCTGGTCGTGCTACCCGTGCCCAGTGTTCGTGCGACGCGGCACCCCTTGCTCGCATGCTGGGCAGTCAGCGAGGGGCAGGGACGAGGGGGCTGGCTCGCGATGGGCGCCCGCAGCTTGGCTGGCGCGCCCACCGCTGCCGCACGCTGGGTGAGCAGCCCATGCCGAGCCTGCTGGGGGATGCCTGGGTGTGGCACTGGTTGCCAGGGTCCGTGCAATGCGGCCCCCCTGGCTCGCTTGCTGGGCACTACATCGAGGGACAGCGACGTAGGGGCTGGCTCCAGATGGGCGCCCGCGGCCTGGCTGGCGCGCCTACCGCTGCCGCAAGCTGGGCGAGCAGCCCATGCCGATCCTGCTGGGGGCTGCCTGGGTGGGCCACCCATGCCCAGGGTCCGTGCGACGCGGTCCCCCTGGCTCACTCGCTGGGCACTACGTCGAGGGACAGGGACGTGGGGGCTGGCTCGTGATGGGCGCCCACGGCTTGGCTGGCGCGCCCACCGCTGTGGCACGCTGGGCGAGCAGCCCATGCCAGGCCTGCTGGGGGCTGCCTGGGCGTGCCACTAGTGCCCAGGGTCCGTGCGACGCGGCCCCCCTGGTTCGCTCGCTGGGCACTACGTCGAGGCACAGGGACGTGGGGGCTGGCTCGTGATTGGCGCCTGCGGCCTGGCTGGCGCACCAACTGCTGCAACATGCTGGGTGATCAGCGCATGCCGAGCCTGCTGGGGGCTGCCTGGGCATGCCACCAGTGCCCAGGGTCCGAGCGACGCGGCACCCCTGGCTTGCACGCTGGGCATTCAGCCGAGGGGCAGGGACGAGGGGGCTAGCTCGCGTTGGGCGCCCGTGGCCTGGCTGGCGCGCCCACCGCTGCCGCACGCTGGGCGAGCAGCCCATGCCGAGCCTGCTTGGGGCTGCATGGGCGTGCTACCCATGCCTAGGGTCCATGCGACGTGGCCCCCCTGGCTCGCTCGCTGGGCACTACGTCGAGGGACAGGGACGTGGGGGCTGGCTCGCAATGGGAGCCCGCGGCCTGGCTGGTGCGCCCACCGCTGCCGCACGCTGGGGGAGCAGCCCATGCCGAGCCTGCTGGGGGATTCCTGGGCGTGCCACCGGTCACCAGGGTCCGTGCATTGCAGCCCCCCTGGCTCGCTTGCTGGGCACTACAGCGAGTGACAGCGACGTAGGGGCTGGCTCGCAATGGGCGCCCGCGGCCTGGCTGGCGCGCCTACCGCTGCTGCACGCTGGGCGAGCAGCCCATGCCATGCCTGCTGGGGGCTGCCTAGGAGTGCAACCTGTGCTGAGGGTCCGTGCGACGCGGCCCCCTTGGCTCGCTCGCTGGGCACTACGTCGAGGGACAGGGACGAGAAGGCTGGCTCGCGATGGGCGCCCGCGGCCTGGTTGTCTCGCCCACCGCTGCGGCATGCTGGGCGATCAGCGCATGCCGAGCCTGCTGGGGGCTGCCTGGGCATGCCACCCGTGCCTAGGATCCATGCAATGCAGCTCCACTGGCTCGCGATGGGTGCCCACGGGCTGGCTGGCGCGCCCACCGCTGCCTCATGCTGGGCGAGCAGCCCATGCCGTGCCTGCTGGGGGCTGCCTGGATGTGCCACCCGTGCCCAGGATCTGTGTGACACGGCTCCCCTGGCTCGCTCGCTGGGCACTACATTGAGGGACAGGGACGTGGGGGCTGGCTCGCGATGGGCGCCCGCGGCCTGGCTGGCGCGCCCACCGCTGCCACACGCTGGGAGAGCAGCCCATGCCGTGCCTGCTGGGGGCTGGGCGTGCCACCTGTGCCAAGGGTCCGTGCGACACGGCTCCCCTGGTTCGCTCGCTGGGCACTTAGTCGAGGGACAAGGACGTGGGGGCTGGCTCGCGATGGGAGCCTGCGGCCTGGCTCACCCGCCCGCCACTGCCACACGCTGGGCGAGCAGCTGATGCCGAGGCTGCTGGGGGATGCCTGGGTGTGCCACTCGTGCCTAGGATCCGTGCGATGTGGCTCCCATGGCTTGCTCGCTGGGCACTACATCGAGGGACAGGGACGTGGGGGCTCGCTTGCGATGGGTGCCCGCGGCCTTGCTGGCGCACCCACGGCTGCCACACACTGGGCGAGCAGCCCATGCCATGCCTGCTGGGTGCTGCCTGGGCGTGCCACCGGTGCTCAGGGTCCGTGTGACGCGGCTCCCCTGGCTCGCTCACTGGGCACTACATCGAGGGACAGGGACGTGGGGGCTGGCTTGCGATGGGTGCCCGCGGCCTGGCTGGCGCGCCCACCGCTGCCACACGCTGGGAGAGCAGCCCATGCCGTGCCTGCTGGGAGCTGCCTGGGCGTGCTACCCATGCCAAGGGTCCGTGCGACACGGCTCCCCTGGCTTGCTCGCTGGGCACTTCGTCGAGGGACAGGGAGGTGGGGGCTGGCTCGCGATGGGCGCCCGCGGCCTGGCTGGCGCGCCCATCGCTGCCACACGCTGGGCGAGCAGCCTGGGCGTGCCACCAGTGCCTGCTGGGGGCTGCCTGGGCGTGCCACCAGTGCCCAGGGTCCATGCAACGCGGCCCCCCTGGCTCGCTCGCTGGGAACTTAGTCGAGGGACAAGGACGTGGGGGCTAGCTTGCGGTGGGCGTCCGCGGCCCGGCTGGCGTGCCCTCCGCTGCCGCATGCTGGGCGAGCAGCCCCTGCCGTGCCTGCTGGGGGCTGCCTTGGCATTCCACCCATGCCCAGGGTCAGTGCAACGCGGCACCCCTGGCTTGCATGCTGGGCAGTCTTTCGAGGGACAGGGAGGAGGGGGCTGGCTTGCGATGGGCGCTCGCGGCCTGGCTGGCGCACCCACCGCTGCCGCACGCTGGGCGAGCAGCCCATGCCGTGCCTGCTGGGGGCTACCTGGGCGTGTCACCCGTGCCCAGGGTCCATGCATTGCGGCCCCCTGGCTCGTTCGCTGGGCACTACGTCGAAGGGCAGGGATGTGAAGGCTGGCTCGTGATGGTCGCCCACGGCCTGGCTGACGCGCCCACCGCTTTCGCACGCTGGGCGAGCAGCCCATGCCATGCCTGCTGGGGGCTTCCTGGGCATACCACCCGTTCCCAGTGTCCGTGCAATGCGGCATCCCTGGCTCGCATGCTGGGCAGTCAGTCGAGGGGCAAGGACAAGGGGGCTGGCTCGCCATGGGCGCCCGTGGCCTGGCTGGCCCGCCCACCGCTGCCGCACGCTGTGCGAGCAGCCCATGCCATGCCTACTGGGGGCTTCCCGGGTGTGGCACCCGTGCCCAGGGTCCATGCGACGCGGCCCCCCTGGCTCGCTCGCTTGGCACTTAGTCGAGGGACAGGGACGTGGTGGCTGGCTCGCGATGGGCGCCCGCGGCCTGGCTGGCGCGCCCACTGCTGCCGCACGCTGGGAAAGCAGCCCATGCCATGCCTACTGAGGGCTGCCTGGGCGTGTCCACCCATGCCCAGGGTCTGTGCGATGCGGCCCCCCTGGCTCGCTCGCTGGGCACTTAGTCGAGGGACAGGGACGTGGGGGCTGGCTTGCGATGGGCGCCCACGGCCTGGATGATGCGCCCACCGCTGCCGTACGCTGGGCGAGCCGCCCATGCCGTGCCTGCTGGGTGCTGCCTGGGCGAGCCACCCGGGCCCAGGGTCTGTGCGACGCGGCATGCCTGGTTCGCTCGCTGGGCACTACGTCGAGGGATAGGGACGTGGGGGGTGGCTCGCGATTGGCTCCCGCGGCCTGGCTGGAGTGCCTACCGCTGCCGCACGTTGGGCGAGCAGCCCATGCCGTGCCTGCTGGGGACTGCCTGGGCGTGCCACCCATGCCCAGGGTCTGAGCGACGCGGCACCCCTGGCTTGCACGCTGGGCATTCAGCCGAGGGGCAGGGACATGGGGGCTGGCTCGCGATGGGCGCCTGTGGCCTGGCTGGCGCGCCCACCGCTGCCGCATGCTGGGCGAGCAGACCATGCCGTGCCTGCTGGGGGCTGCCTAGGTGTGCACCCATGCCCAGGGTCCGTGCGACGCAGCACCCCTGGCTCGCACGCTGGGCACTACGTCGAGGGATAGGAACGTGGGGGGTGGCTCGTGATTGGCACCCGCGGCCTGGCTGGCGCGCCCACCGCTGCCGTACGCTGGGCGACCAACCCATTCCATGCCAGCTGGGGGCTGTCCGGGCATGCCACTCATGCCCAGGGTCCGTTCGACGCGGCATCCCTGGCTCACTCGCTGGGCAGTCAGTCGAGGGGCAGGGACGAGAGGGCTGGCTCGCGATGGGCCCCCGCGGCCTGGCTGGCGCGCTCACCTCTGCCGCACACTGGGCGAGTAGCCCATGCTGTGCCTTCTGGGGGCTGCCTGGGCGTGGCACATGTGCCCAGGGTCTGTGCAACGTGGCCCCCCTGGCTCGTTCGCTGGTCACTTAGTCGAGGGACAGGAACGTGGGGGCTAGCTTGCGATGGGCGCCCGCGGCCTGGCTAGCGCGCCCACCGTTGCCGCATGCTGGGCGAGCAGACCATGCCGTGCCTGCTGGGGGCTGCCTAGGTGTGCACCCATGCCCAGGGTCTGTGCGACGCGGCACCCCTGGCTCGCACGCTAGGCAGTCAGTCGAGGGGCAGGGACGAGGGTGCTTGCTCGCGATGGGCGCCCGTGGCCTGGCTAGCGCGCCCACCGCTGCCTCACGCTGGGCACTTGGCCCATGCCGTGAATACTGGGGGCTTCCTGGGCTTCCCTCCCGTGGCCAGGGTCTCTGCGATGCGGCTCCCCTGGCTTGCTCGCGGGGCACTTAGTCGAGGGACAGGGATGAGGGGGCTAGCTCGCGAAGGGCGCCTGTCGGCTGGCTGGCGTGCCCACCTCTACCGCACGCTGGGCACTTGGCCCATGCCGTGCATGCTGGGGGCTGCCTGGGCTTGCCTCCCATGCCCAGGGTCCGTGCGACGCGGCTCCCCTGGCTTGTTTGCTGGGCACTTAGTCGAGGGACAGGGACGAGGGGGCTGGCTCGCGATGGGCGCCCGCGGCATGGCTGGCGCTACCACCGCTGCCGCACGCTTGGCGAGCAGCGCATGCCGTGCCTGCTGGGGGCTACCTGGGAGTGCCACACATGCCCAGGGCTTGTAAGATGCGCCCCCCATGCCGTGCATGCTGGGGGCTGCCTGGGCGTGCCTCCCATGCTCCGTGCGACGCGGCTCCCCTGGGCTGGGCACTTAGTCGAGGGACAGGGACGAGGGGGCTGGCTCGCGATGGGCGCCCGCGGCATGGCTGGCGCTACCACCGCTGCCGCACGCTTGGCGAGCAGCGCATGCCGTGCCTGCTGGGGGCTACCTGGGCGTGCCACACGTGCCCAGGGCTTGTAAGATACGGCTCCCCTGGCTCACTTGCTGGGCACTTAGTCGAGGGACAGGGACGTCGGGGCTGGCTCGCGATGGGCGCCAGCGGCCTGGCTGGCGCGCCCACTGCTGCCGCACGCAGGGCGAGCAGCCCCAACCGTGCCTGCTGGGGGCTGCCTGGGCATGCCACCCGTTCCTAGGGTCCGTGCGATGCTGCCCCCCTGTCTCGCTCGCTGGGCACTTAGCCGAAGGACTGGGACGTGGGGGCTGGCTCGCGATGGGCACCTGCGGCCTGGCTGGTGCACCCACCGCTTGCGCACGCTGGGCGAGCAGCCCATGCCGTGCCTGCTGGGGGCTGCCTGGGCATGCCACCCATGCCCAGGGTCCATGTGACGCGGCCCCCCTGGCTCGCTTGCTGAGCACATAGTCAAGGGACAGGGACGTGGGGGCTGGCTCGCGATGGGCGACCGCGGCCTGGCTGGCGCACCCACAGCTGCCGCACACTGGGCAAGCGGCCCATGTCGTGCCTGCTGGGGGCTGCCCAGGCATGCCACCCGTGCCCCGGGTCCATGCGACGCGGCACCCCTGGCTCGCATGCTGGGTAGTCAGTCGAGGGGCAGGGACGAGGGGGTTGGCTCGCGATGGGCGACAGCGGCCTTGATGGCGCGCCCACCGCTGCGGCACGCTGTGCGAGCAGCCCATGCAGTGCCTGCTGGGGACTGCGTGGACGTGCCACCCGTGCCCAGGGTCTGTCCGACGCAGCACCCCTGGCTCCCACGCTGGGCAGTCAGTCAAGGGGAAGGGACGAGGGGGCTGGCTCGTGATGGGCGGCCGCGGCCTAGCTGGCATGCTCACGGCTGTCGCACGCTGGGCGAGCAGCCCATGCCTTGCCTTTCAGAGGCTACCTGGGTGTGCCACCTGTGCCCAGGGTCCGTGCGACGTGGCACCCCTGGCTCGCACGCTGGGCAGTCAATGGAGTGGCAGGGACGACGGGCCTCGCTCGTGTTGGGCGCCCGCGGCCTGGCTTGCGCGTCCACCGCTGCCGCACGCTGGGCGAGCAGCCCATGCCGTGCCTGCTGGGGGCTGCCTGGGCGTGCCACCCGTGCCCAGGGTCTGTGCGACGCGGCCCCCCTGGCTCACTCACTGGGCACTTAGTTGAGGAACAGGAATGTGGGGGCGAGCTTGCGATGGGCGCCCGCGGCCTCTCTAGCGTGCCCACCGCTGCCGCACGCTGGGCGAGCAGCCCTTGCCATGCCTGCTGGGGGCAGCCTGGGCGTGCCACCCGTGCCCTGGGTCCGTGCAACGCGGCCCCACTGGTTCGCTCGCTGGGCACTTAGTTGAGGGACAGGAACGTGGGGGCTAGCTTGCGATGGGTGCCCGCGGCCTGGCTTCCGCGGCCACCGCTGCCGCACGCTGGGTGAGCAGCCATTGCCGTGCCTGCTGGGGGCTTCCTGGGCGTGCCACCCGTGCCAAGGGTCCATGTGATGCAGCACCCCTGGCTTGCACGCTGGGCAGTCAGTCGAGGGGCAGGGATGAGGGGGCCAGCTAGCAATGGGCGCCCGCGGCCTGGCTTGCGCCGCCACCGCTCCCATACGCTGGGCGAGCAACCCATGCCATGCCTGCTGGGGGCTGCCTGGGCGTGGCACTTATGCCCAGGGTCTGTGCAACACGGCACCCCTGGCTCGCATGCTGGGCAGTGAGTGGAGGGGCAGGGACGAGGGGGCTGGCTCGCGATGGGCCCCCGCGGCCTGGCTGGCGCGCTCACCTCAGCCGCGCGCTGGGCGAGTAGCCCACACCGTGCCTGCTGAGGGCTGCCTGGGCATGCCACACGTGCCCAGGGTCTGTGCGACGTGGGACCCCTGGCTCGCTCGCTGGTCACTTAGTCAAGGGACAGGAACGTGGGGGCTAGCTCGCGATGGGCGCCCGCGGCCTATCTAGCATGCGCACCGCTGCCGCACGTTGGGCGAGCAGCCCTTGCCGTGCCTGCTGGGGGTTTCCTGGGCGTGCCACCCGTGCCCAGGGTCCGTGCAATGCGGACCCCTGGATCGCTGGCTGGGCACTTAGTCGAGGGACAGGAACGTGGGGGCTAGCTTGCGATGGGCGCCCGCGGCCACCGCTGCTGCACGATGGGCGAGCAGCCCATGCCGTGACTGCTGGGGGCTGCCTGGGCGTGCCAACCATGCCCAGGGTCCGTGCAATGCAGCACCTCAGGCTCGCACGCTGGGCAGTCAGTTGAGGGGCAGGGACGAGGGGGCCGGCTCGTGATGGGCGCCCGTGGCTTGGCTGGCGCGAACACCGCTGCCGTACGCTGGGCGACCAACCCATTCCGTGCCAGCTGGGGCCTGCCCGGGCATGCCACTCATGCCCAGGGTCCGTTCAACGTGGCATCCCTGGCTCACTCGCTGGGCAGTCAGTCGAGGGGCAGGGACGAGAGGGCTGGCTCGCGATGGGCCCCTGCGGCCTGGCTGGCGCGCTCACCTCTGCCGCACACTGGGTGAGTAGCCCATGCCGTGCCTTCTGGGGGCTGCCTGGTCGTGGCACATGTGCCCAGGGTCTGTGCAACGTGGCCCCCCTGGCTCGCTCGCTGGTCACTTAGTCGAGGGACAGGAACGTGGGGGCTAGCTTGCGATGGGCGCCCGCGGCCTGGCTAGCGCGCCCACCGCTGCCGCACGCTGGGCGAGCAGCCCATGCGGTGCCTGCTGGGGGCTGCCTGGGCATGTCACCCGTGCCCAGGGTTCGTGCGACACGGCCCCCCAAGCTCGCTCGCTGGGCGCTTAGTCGAGGGACAGGAACGTGGGGACTAGCTCGCGATGGGTGCCCGCGGCCCGATCGGTGCGCCCGCTGCTGCCGCACGCTGGGTGAGCAGCCAATGCCGTGCCTGCTGGGAGCTGCCTGGGCATGCCACCCATGCCAAGGGATCGTGTGACGCGGCCCCCCTGGCTCGCTCACTGGGCACTTAGTCGAGGAACAGGAACGTGGGGGCGAGCTCGCGATGGGCGCCCGCGGCCTATCTAGCGTGCCCACCGCTGCCCCCCGCTGGGCGAGCAGCCCTTGCTGTGCCTGCTGGGGGCTACCTGGGCGTGCCACCCATGCCCAGGGTCCGTGCAATGCGGCCCCACTGGTTTGCTCACTGGGAACTTAGTTGAGGGATGGGAACGTGGAGGCTAGCTTGCGATGGGCGCTGCGGCCTGGCTTCCGCGGCCACCACTTCCACACGCTGGGTGAGCAGCCATTGCCGTGCCTGCTGGGGCCTGCCTGGGCATGCCACCCATGCCAAGGGTCCATGTGACGCGGCACCCCTGGCTCGCACGCTGGGCAGTCAGTCGAGGGGCAGGGACAAGGGGGCCGGCTCGCGATGGGCGCCCGCGGCCTGGCTCGCGCGGCCACCACTGCCATACACTGGGTGAGCAGCCCATTCCCTGCCTGCTGTGGGTTGGCTGGGCGTGCCACCCATGCCCAGGGCCTGTGCGACATGGCACCCCTGGCTCGCACGCTGGGCAGTGAGTGGAGGGGCAGGGACGAGGGGGCTGGCTCGCGATGGGCCCCCGTGGCCTGGCTGGCATGCTCGCTCACTGGTCACTTAGTCGAGGGACAGGAACGTGGGGGCTAGCTTGCGATGGGCGCCCGCGGCCTGGCTAGCGCGCCCACCGCTGCCGAACGCTGGGCGAGCAGCCCATGCTGTGCCTGCTGGGGGCTGCCTGGGCATGTCACCCCTGCCCAGGGTCCATGCGACACGGCCCCCCAAGCTCGCTTGCTGGGCGCTTAGTCGAGGGACAGGAACGTGGGGACTAGCTCGCGATGGGTGCCCGCGGCCCGATCGGTGTGCCCGCCGCTGCCGCACGCTGGGGGAGCAGCCAATGCCGTGCCTGCAGTGAGCTGCCTGGGAGTGCCACCCGTGCCAAGGGATCGGGCGACACGGCCCCCCTGGCTTGCTCACTGGGCACTTAGTCGAGGAACAGGAACATGGGGGCGAGCTCGCGATGGGCACCCGCGGCCTATCTAGCGTGCCCACCGCTGCCCCCCGCTGGGCGAGTAGCCCATGCCGTGTCTGCTCGGGCCTGCCTGAGCGTGCCACCCGTGCCCAGGGTCTGTGCGACACGGCCCCCTTGGCTCGCTCGCTGGGCACTTAGTCGATGGACAGGAACGTTGGGGCTTGCTCGCGATGGGAGCCCGCGGCCTGGCTAGCGCGCCCCCCGCTGCCGCACGCTGGGCAAGCAGCCCATGCCGTGCCTGCTGGGGGCTGCCTGGGCATGCCACCCGTGCCAAGGGTCCGTGCGACGCGGCCCCCCTGGCTCGCTCCCTGGGTACATAGTCGAGGGACAGGAACGTGGGGGCTAGCTCGCAATGGGCGCCCGCGGCCTGGCTGGCGCGCCAACCGCTGCCGCACGCTGGGCGAGCAGCCCATGCCGTGCCTTCCGGGGGCTGCCTGGGCGTGCCACCCGTGCCCAGGGTCCATGCGATGTGGCCCCCCTGGCTCGCTCACTGGGCACTTAGTTGAGGGACAGGGACGTAGGGGCTGGCTCACTTTGGGCGCCCGCGGCCTAACCGGTGCGCCCACCGCTGCAGCACGCTGGGCTAGCAGCCTATGCCGTGCCTACGGGGGCTGCGTGGGCCTGCCACCCGTGCCCATGGTCCATGCGACGCGACACCCCTGGCTCGCACGCTGGGCAGTCCGTCGAGGGGCAGGGACAAGGGGGCTTGCTTGGGATGGGCACCCGCGGCCTGGCTGGCGTGCCTGCCACCGCCGCACGATGGGCGAGAAGCCCATGCCATGCCCGCTGGAGGCTGCCTGGGTGTGCCACCCGTGCCCAGGGTCCATGCGACGCGGCCCCCCTGGCTTGCTCGCTGGGCACTTAGTCGAGGGACAGAAACTTGGGGGCTAGCCCGCGATGGGCGCCCGCTGCCTGGCTGGTGCGCCCGCCGCTGCCGCACGCTGGGTGAGCAGCCAATGCCGTGCCTGCTGGGGGCTGCCTTGAAATTCCACCTGTGCCAAGTGTCCGTGCAACGCGGCCCCCCTGGCTCGCTCACTGGGCACTTAGTCGAGGAACAGGAATGTGGGGGCTAGCTCGCGATGGGCGCCCGCGGCCTATCTAGCGCGCCCACCGCCGCCGCACGCTGGGCGAGCAGCCCATGCCTTACTGCTGGTGGCTGCCTGGGCGTGCCAGCCATGCACAGGGTCCGTGCAACGCGGCCCCCCTGGCTCACTCGCTGGGCACTACGTCGAGGGACTGGGACGTGGGGGCTGGCTCGCGATGGGCGCCCGTGGGCTGGCTGGCGCGCCCACCGCTGCCGCACGCTGGGTGAGCAGCCCATGCCATGCCTGCTGGGGGCTGCCCGGGCGTGCCACCCGTGCCCAGGGTCTGTGCGACGCGGCACCCCTGGCTCCCACGCTGGGCAGTCAGTCCAGTGGGAGGGACAACGGGGGCTGGCTCGTGATGGGTGCCCGCGGCCTGGCTGGCGAGCCCACCGCTGCCGCACACTGGGCGAGCAGCCCATGCCGTGCCTGCTGGGGGCTGGCCGGGCGTGCCACCCGTGCCCAGGGTCCGTGCGATGCGGTACCCCTGGCTCGCACGCTGGGATGTCAGTCAAGGGGCAGGGACGAGGGGGCTGGCTCGCGCTGGGCGCCCGCTGCTGGGATTGCGCGCCTGCCGCTGCCGCACGCTGGGCTAGCAGCCCATGCCGTGTCTGCTGGGGCCTGCTTGGGAGTGCCACACATGCCCAGGGTCCGTGTGATGTGGCCCCCCTGGCTCGCTCGCTGGGCACTACGTCGAGGTACTGGGACGTGGGGGCTGGCTCGCGATGGGCGCCCGTGGCCTGGCTGGCGCGCCCACCGCTGCCGCACGCTGGGCGAGCAGCCCATGCCGTGCCTGCTGGGGACTGCCAGGGTTTGCCACCCGTGGCCTAGGTCCGTGCGACACGGCACCCCTGGCACGCACGCTGGGCAGTCAGTGGAGGGACAGGGACGAGGGGGCTGTCTCGCGATGGGCAACCGCGGCCTGGCTGGCGCGCCCACCGCTGCCGCACGCTGGGCGAGAAGCCCATGCTGAGCCTGCTGGGTGCTACCTGGGCGTTCCAGCCGTGCCCAGGGTCCATGCGCCGCGGCCCCCTTGGCTCGCTCGCTGGGCACTTAGTCGAGGGACTGGGACGAGGGGGCTGGCTCGCGATGGGCACCCGCGGCCGGGATGGTGCACCCACCGCTGCCGCACACTGGGCAAGCAGCCCATGCCGTGCCTGTTGGGGGCTGCCCGGGCGTGCCACCCGTGCCCAGGGTCCGTGCGACACTGCACCCCTGGCTCGCACACTGGGCAGTCAGTCGAGGGGCAGGGACGAGGTGGCTGGCTCGCGATGGGCTCCCGCGGTCTGGCTGGCGCGCCCACCGCTGCCGCAAACTGGGCGAGCAGCCCCTGCCGAGCCTGCTGGGTGCTGTCTGGGCATTCCAGCCATGCCCAGGGTCCGTGCGATGCGGCCCCCCTGGCTCGCTGGCTGGGCACTTAGTCGAGGGACTCGGACGAGGGGGCTGGCTCACGATGGGCCCCCGCGGCCTGGCTGGCGTGCCCACCACTGCTGCACGCTGGACGAGCAGCCCATGCCGTGCCTGTTGGGGGCTGCCTGGGGCTGCCACCCGTTCCCAGGGTCCGTGCGACAAGGCATCCCTCGCCCACACGCTGGGCAGTCAGTTGAGGGGCAGGGACGAGGTGGCTAGCTCGCGATGGGCGCCCGCGACCTTGCTGGCGCGCCCACCGCTGCCGCACGCTGGGCGAGAAGCCCATGTCGAGCCTGCTGGGTGCTGCCTGGGCGATCCAGCCGTGCCCAGGGTCCATGCGACGCGGCCCCCCTGGCTCGCTCGCTGGGCACTTAGTCGAGGGACTGGGACGTGGGGGCTAGTTCGGGATGTGCGCCCGCGGCCTTGCTGGCGCGCCACCGCTGCCGCACGCTGGGTGAGCACCCCATGCCATGCCTGCTGGTGGCTGCCCAGGCGTGCCACCTGTGCCCAGGGTCCGTGCGGCGCTGCACCCCTGGCTCGCACGCTTGGCAGTCAGTCAAGGGGCAGGGACGAGGTGGCTAGCTCGCGATGGGCGGCCGTGGCCCGGCTGGCGCGCCCACCGCTGCCGTACGCTGGGCGAGCAGCCCATGCCGTGCCTGCTGGGGGCTGCCTGGGCCTGCCACCCGTGCCCAGGGTCCTTGCGACGCGGCCCCCCTGGCTCGCTCGCTGGGAACTTAGTCGAGGGATAGGGACGTGGGGGCTGGATGGCATGCCCACTGCTGCCGCACGCTGGGCGAGCAGCCCATGCCGTGCCTGCTGGGGGCTGCCTGGGCCTGCCACCCATGCCCAGGGTCCGTGCAATGCTGCACCCCTGGCTCACACGCTGGGCAGTCAGTCGAGGGGCAGGGATGAGGGCGCTGGCTTGCGATGGGCGGCCGCGGCCTGGCTGGCGCGCCCACCGCTGCCGCACGCTTGACGAGCATCCCATGCCATGCCTGCTGGGGACTTCCCGGGTGTGCCACCCGTGCCCAGGGTCCATGCGACACAGAACCCCTGGCTCGCACGCTGGGCAGTCTGTCGAGGGGAAGGGACTCGGGGGCTGGGTCGCGATGGGCGCCCGCGGCCTGGATGGCGTGCCCACCGCTGCCGCACGCTGGGCGAACAGCCCATGCCGTGCCTGCTGGGGGCTGCCTGGGCCTGCCACCCGTGCCCAGGGTCCTTGCGACGCGGCCCCCCTGGCTCGCTCGCTGGGAACTTAGTTGAGGGATAGGGACGTGGGGGCTGGATGGCATGCCCACTGCTGCCGCACGCTGGGCGAGCAGCCCATGCCGTGCCTGCTGGGGGCTGCCTGGACCTGCCACCCATGCCCAGGGTCCGTGCAACGCTGCATCCCTGGCTCACACGCTGGGCAGTCAGTCGAGGGGCAGGGATGAGGGCGCTGGCTTGCGATGGGCGGCCGCGGCCTGGCTGGCGCGCCCACCGCTGCCGCACGCTTGACGAGCATCCCATGCCATGCCTGCTGGGGACTTCCCGGGTGTGCCACCCGTGCCCAGGGTCCATGCGACACAGAACCCCTTGCTCGCACGCTGGGCAGTCTGTCGAGGGGCAGGGACTCGGGGGCTGGGTCGCGATGGGCGCCCGCGGCCTGGATGGCGTGCCCACCGCTGCCGCACGCTGGGTGAGCAGCCCATGCCGTGCCTGCTGGGGGATACGTGGGCCTGCCACCCATGCCCAGGGTCCGTGCAACGCTGCACCCCTGGCTCACACGCTGGGCGGTCAGTCGAGGGGCAGGGACGAGGGGGCTGGCTCGCGATGGGCGCCCGCGGCCTGGCTGGCGCGCCCACCGCTGCCACACGCTGGTCAAGCAGCCCATGCCGTGCCTGCTGGGGGCTGCCCGGGAATGCCACCTGTGCCCAGGGTTCGTGCGACGCGGCACCCCTGGCTCGCACGCTGGGCAGTCAGTCGAGGGGCGGGGACCAGAGGGCTGGCTCGTGAAGTGTGCCTGTGGAAAGGCTGGCGCGTCCACCGCTGCCGCACGCTGGGTGAGCAGCCCATGCCGTGCCTGCTAGGGGCTGCCGGGCGTGCTACGCGAACCCAGGGTCTGTGCGACGTGGCAACCCTGGCTCGCATGCTGGGCAGTCAGTCGAGGGGCATGGACGAGGGGGCCGGCTCGTGATGTGCACTAGCGGCCTGGCTGGTGTGCCCACCGCTGCCTCATGCTGGGCGAGCTGCCCATGCTGTGCCTGCTGGGGGCTGCCAGGTATGCCACACGTGCCAAGGGTCTGTGCGACGCGGCCCCCCTGGCTCGCTCACTGGGCACTTAGTCGAGGATCTGGGACGTGGGGGTTGGTTCGGGATGTGCGCCCGCGGCCTGGCTGGTGCGGCCATCGCTGCCGCACTCTGGGCGAGCATCCCATGCCATACCTGCTGGGGGCTGCCCGGGCGTGCCACTCGTGCCCAGAGTTCATGTGACGCTGCACCCCTGGCTCCCACGCTGGGCAGTCAGTCGAGGGGCAGGGATGAGGGGGCTGGCTCGCGATGGGCGCCCGCGGCCTGGCTGGCGCGCCCACCGCTGCCTCACGCTGGTCGAGGATCCCATGCTGTGCCTGCTGGGTTCTTCCCAGGTGTGCCACCCGTGCCCAGGGTCTGTGCGACGCAGCACCCATGGCTCGCACGCTGGGCAGTCAGTCGAGGGGCAGGGACTCAGGGGCTGGCTCGCGATGGGCGCCCGTGGCCTGGATGGCACGCCCACCGCTGCCGCACGCTGGGCGAGCAGCCCATGCCGTACCTGCTGGGGGTTGACTGGGCCTGCCACCCGTGCCCGGGGTCCTTGCAATGCAGCCCCCCTGGCTCGCTCGCTGGGCACTTAGTCGAGGGACAGGGACGTGGGGGCTGGATGGCATGCCCACCGCTGCCACACGCTGGGCGAGCAGCCCATGCCGTGCCTGCTGGGGGCTGCCTGGGCCTGCCACCTGTGCCCAGGGTCCTTGCGACGCGGCCCCCCCGGCTCGCTCGCTGGGCACTTAGTCGAGGGACAGGGACGTGGGGGCTGGATGGCGTGCCCACCGCTGCCGCAAGCTGGGCGAGCAGCCCATGCTGTGCCTGCTGGGGGCTGCCTGGGCCTGCCACCCGTGCCCAGGGTCCGTGCGACGCTGCACCCCTGGCTCACACGCTGGGCAGTCAGTCAAGGCGCAGGGACGAGGTGGCTGGATCGTGATGGGCGCCCGCGGCCTGGCTGGCGCGCCCACCGCTGCTGCACGCGTGGCGAGCATCCCATGCCGTGCCTGCTGGGGGCTTCCCGGGTGTGCCACCCATGCCCAGGTCTGTGCGATGCAGCACCCCTGGCTCGCACGCTGGGCAGTCTGTCGAGGGGCAGGGACTTGGGGGCTGGGTCGCGATGGGCGCCCGCGGCCTGGATGACGCGCCCACCGCTGCCGCACGCTGGGCGAGCAGCCCATGCCGTGCCTGCTTGGGGCTGCCTGGGCCTGCCACCCGTGCCCGGGGTCCTTGCGATGCGGCCCCCCTGGCTCGCTCGCTGGGCACTTAGTCAAGGGACAGGGACGTGGGGGCTGGATGGCGTGCCCACCGCTGCCGCAAGCTGGGCGAGCAGCCCATGCCGTGCCTGCTGGGGGCTGCCTGGGCCTGCCACCCGTGCCCAGGGTCCGTACGATGCTGCACCCCTGGTTCACATGCTGGGCAGTAAGTCGAGGGGGCTGGCTCGCCGTGGGGGCCCGAGGCCTGGCTGGCGCCCCCACCGCTGCCGCACGCTTGGCGAGCATCCCATGCTGTGCCTGCTGGGGGCTTCCTGGGTGTGCCACCCGTGCCCAGGGTCTGTGCGACACAGCACCCCTTGCTCGCACGCTGGGCACTTAGTCTAGGGACAGGGACGTGGGGGCTGGCTCGCGATTGGCGCTCGCGGCCGTGCTGGCGCGCCCACCGCTGCCGCACGCTGGGCAAGCAGCCCATGCCGTGCCTGCTGGGGGCTGCCCGGGAATGCCACCTGTGCCCAGGGTCCATGCGACGCGGCACCCCTGGCTCGTACGCTGGGCAGTCAGTCGAGGGGCGGGGGCCAGGGGGCTGGCTCGTGATGGGCGCCCGTGGCCAGGCTGGCGCGTCCACCGCTGCCGCACGCTGGGCGAGCAGCCCATGTCGTGCCTGCTAGGGGCTGCCCGGGTGTGATACCTGCACCCAGGGTCTGTGCGACGCGGCAACCCTTGTTCGCATGCTGGGCAGTCAGTCGAGGGGCATGGACGAGTGGGCTGGCTCGTGATGTGCACTAGCGGCCTGGCTGGCGTGCCCACCGCTGCCGCATGCTGGGCGAGCAGCCCATGCTGTGCCTGCTGGGGGCTGCCTGGGCGTGCCACACGTGCCAAGGGTCTGTGCGACGCGGCCCCCCTGGCTCGCTCACTGGGCACTTAGTCGAGGGACTGGGACGTGGGGGCTGGTTCGGGATGTGCGCCTGCGGACTGGCTGGCGCGCCCATCGCTGCCGCATGCTGGGTGAGCATCACATGCCGTGCCTGCTGGGGGCTGCCCGGGCGTGCAACCCGTGCCCAGGGTTCATGCGACGCTGCACCCCTGGCTCCCACACTGGGCAGTCAGTCGAGGGGCAGGGACGAGGGGGCTGGCTCGGGATGGGCGCCCGCGGCCTGGCTGGCGCACCCCCAGCGGCCTGACGCTGGGCTAGCAGCCCATGTCGTGCCTGCTGGGGGCTTCCTGGGTGTGCCAGCCGTGCCCAGGGTCCGTGCAATGCGGTACCCCTGATTTGCATGCTGGGCAGTCAGTTGAGGGGCAGGGACGAGGGGGCTGGCTCCCGATGGGCGCCCGCGGCCTGGCTGGCGTGCCCATAGCGGCCGCACGCTGGGTGAGCAGCCCATGCCATGCCTGCTGGGGGCTGCGTGGGCGTGTCACCCGTGCCCAGGGTCAGTGCGATGTGGCCCCCCTGGCACGCTCGCTGGGCATTACGTTGAGGGACAGGGACGTGGGGGCTGGCTCGCGATGGGCACCTGCGGCCTGGCTTGTGCGCCCACCGCTGCCGCACGCTGGGCGAGCAGCCCAAGCCATGCCTACTGGGGCTGCCTGGGCGTGCCACCCGTGCCTAGGGTCTGTGCGATGTGGTACCCCTGGCTCGCACTTGGTCGAATTTCTTCACTTTGACATTCAGAGCACTGGGCAGAAATCACATTGCGTGAGCATCTGCAGGGACCATCGCAATGCTGTGTTTTAATTAAACAATCAGATTCCCCTTGTCCGTACCAGTTCTGAGTTGGCTGTTCGACGCCTGGGGAAGGCCCCCGAAGGAACTGTTCCCAGTCCATCCCCCGGCCGGTACGTGGCGACCCGCTCTCGTCGTGGGAGCAGCTCGAGCAATCTACTGACAGCCGATAGGTTCGAGACTGGGACCCCCGTGCCCAGCCCTCAGAGCCAATCCTTTTCCTGAGGTTACGGATCCATTTTGCTGACTTCCCTTGCCTACATTGTTCCATTGACCAGAGGCTGTTCACCGTGGAGACCTGATGCAGTTATGAGTACGACCGGTCGTGGAAGGCACTTGGTCCTCCGGATTTTCAAGGGCTGCCAGGGGCGCACCAGACACCACACGACGTGCGGTGCTCTTCCAGCTGCTGGACCCTACCTCCGGCTGAGCCGTTTCCAGGGTGGGCAGGCTGTTAAACAGAAAAGATAACTCTTTCCGGGGCCCCCACCGACGTCTCCGGACTCCTTAACGTTACCGTCAGCCGCCACGTCCCGGTTCTAGAATTTTAACCGGATTCCCTTTCGAAGCTCGCGCCTGGGCTCACGCCCCGAGTTTTGCAGCGACCACCGCGCCCTCCTACTCATTGGGGCTTGGCCCTTGCCTTAACGGCCAGGTATAGGTCACGCGCTTTAGCGCCATCCATTTTCAGGGCTTGTTGATTCGGCAGATGAGTTGTTACACACTCCTTAGCGGATTTCGACTTCCATGACCACCGTCCTGCTGTCTTAATCGACCAACACCCTTTGTGGGTTCTAGGTTAGCATGCAGTTAGGCACCATAACCCGGCTTCCGGTTCATCCCGCATCGCCAGTTTTGCTTACCAAAAATGGCCCACTTAGAGCTCTCGATTCCGTGGGACGGCTCAACGAAGCAGCCTCCCCGTACTACCTATTTAAATTTTGAGAATAGGTCGAGGGCATTGCGCCCCCGATGCCTCTAATCATTGGCTTTACCCGATAGAACTCGCATATGAGCTCCAGCTATCCTGAGGGAAACTTCGGAGGGAACCAGCTACTAGACGGTTCGATTAGTCTTTCGCCCCTATACCCAAGTCAGACAAACGATTTGCACGTCAGTGTCGCTGCGGGCCTCCACCAGAGTTTCCTCTTGCTTTGCCCCACTCAGCCATAGTTCACCATCTTTCGAGTCCCGATAGGCATGCTCGCACTCGAACCCTTCTCAAAAGATCGAGGTCGGTCGGCGGTGCTCCCGCGAAGGATCCCGCCAATTAGCTTCCTTGCGCCAATTTCAAGCACTCTTTGACTCTCTTTTTAAAGTCCTTTTCATCTTTCCCTTGAGGTACTTGTTTGCTATCAGTCTCTCGCCCGTATTTAGCCTTAGATGGAATTTACCGCCCTATTGGGCCTGCATTCCCAAACAACCCGACTCGTCGACAGTGCCTCATGGTGCGACAGGGTATGGGCGAGACGGGGCTCTCACCCTCTCTGGTGCCCCTTTCCAGGGGACTTGGACCCCAGTCCGTCACTGAGGACGCTTCTCCAGACTACAATTTGGGCGCTGAGGGCGCTCGATTTTCAAGCTGGGCTTTTCCCGGTTTGCTCGCCGTTACTAGGGGAATCCTTGTTAGTTTCTTTTCCTCCGCTTATTGATATGCTTAAACTCAGCGGGTGGTCCCACTTGACCTGGGGTCACATCTCGATCGATCGATCGTTGGGTCCGTGAGCCGCGGGCGAGTGACGCGCGCACGAGGGAGCACGAGGCTTTCTCTACCACCGCCAAGTCGTGACACAGCGTCGCTTGAGACTCTCTTTTAGGCCAACCGTGAGCTAGAGGCGCACGGGAGGCCAACATCCGCCCCGTGATGGTCCCTCCCCTCCCCGAAGGGATGCGGGGGGGTCGGGGGCGACAATGCTTGACACCCAGGTAGATGTGCCCTCGGCCTGATGGTTTCGGGCGTAACTTGCCTTCAAAGACTCGATGGTTCACGGGATTCTCCAATTTACACCAAGTATCGCATTTCACTACGTTCTTCATCGATGCGAGAGTCGAGATATCCATTGCCGAGAGTCATTTTAGACATCGTTTAGGGACAACATGACCGCCAACCGCGCACCAAGATCGGGGCGACTGGTGCGTGCTTTTTCATTCGAGTTCCTTGGTGCATCCCGCGTTGTGGGTTTTGTTGTTGTGCGCGACGAGGGGCTTGGGTGCGATCTCGCGCACCCTTGCCGCGCAAGGCTGGACGTGGGGCTCGAGAGCCCTTCGCCCCACCAGTGTGTTTACAACATGTTCGCGGGTCGTTTCGCTGAGCGAGTTTTTGACAATGATCCTTCCGCAGGTTCACCTACGAAAACCTTGTTACGACTTCTCCTTCCTCTAAATGATAAGGTTCAGTGGACTTCTCGCGACGTCACAAGCGACGAACCGCCCACATCGCCGCGATCCTAACACTTCACCGGACTATTCAATCGGTAGGAGCGACGGGCGGTGTGTACAAAGGGCAAGGACGTAGTCAACGCGAGCTGATGACTCGCGCTTACTAGGAATTCCTTGTCGAAGACCAAAAATTGCAATGATCTATCCCCATCACGATGAAATTTCAAAGATTACCCAGGCCTGTTGGCCAAGGCTATAAACTCGTTGAATACATCAGTGTAGCGCGCGTGCAGCCCAGAACATCTAAAGGCATCACAGACCTGTTATTGCCTCAAACTTCCTTGGCCTAAGCGGCCATAGTCCTTCTAAGAAGCCGACCGTGGAAGGTCACCTCCACGTAGCTAGTTAGCAGGCTGAGGTCTCGTTCGTTAATGGAATTAACCAGACAAATCGCTCCACCAACTAAGAACGGCCATGCACCACCACCTATAGAATCAAGAAAGAGCTCTCAGTTTGTCAATCCTTACTATGTCTGAACCTGGTAAGTTTCCCCGTGTTAAGTCAAATTAAGCTGTAGGCTCCACTCCTAGTGGTGCCCTTTCGTCAATTCCTTTAAGTTTCAGCCTTGCGACCATACGTCCCTTGGAACCCAAAGACTTTGATTTCTCATAAGGTGCCAGCGGAGTCCTAAAAGCAACATCCACTGATCCCTGGTCGGCATCGTTTATGGTTGAGACTAGGACAGTATCTGATCGTCTTCGAGCCCTCAACTTTCATTCTTGATTAATGAAAACATCCTTGGCAAATGCTTTCGCCGTTGTTCGTCTTTCATAAATCCAAGAATTTCACCTCTGACTATGAAATACGAATGCCCCCGATTGTCCCTGTTAATCATTACTCTGATCCCGAAGGCCAACAGAATAGGATCGAAATCCTACGATTTTATCCCATGCTAACGTATTCAGAGTGTGGGCTTGCTTTGAGCACTCTAATTTCGTCAAAGTAACAGCGCCGGAGGCACGACCCGGCCAATTAAGGCCAGGAGCGCATCGCCGGTAGTAGGGACGAGCCAATCGGTGCACACCGTAGGCGGACCGGCCGACCCATCCCAAGGTCCAACTACGAGCTTTTTAATTGCAACAACTTAAATATACGCTATTGGAGCTGGAATTACCGCGGCTGCTGGCACCAGACTTACCCTCCAATGGATCCTCATTAAGGGATTTAGATTATACTCATTCCAATTACCAGACTCGAAGAGCCCGGTATTCTTATTTATTGTCACTACCTCCCCGTGTTAGGATTGGGTAATTTGCACGCCTGCTGCCTTCCTAGGATGTGGTAGCCGTTTCTCAGGCTCCTTCTCCAGAATCGAACCCTAACTCTCCGTCACCCGTCACCACTATAGTAGGCAACTATCTTACCATCAAAAGTTGATAGTGCAGAAATTTGAATGATGCGTCGCCGGCACGATGGCCTTGCGATCCGTCGAGTTATCATGAATCATTAGAGCAACGGGAAAAGCCTGCGTCGACCTTTTATCTAATAAATGCACCCCTTCTAGAAGTCGGGGTTTGTTACACATATTAGCTCTAGAATTACTACGGTTATCCGAGTAATAGGTACCATCAAATAAACTATAACTAATTTAATGAGATATTCACAGTTTCACAGTCTGAATTAGTTCATACTTACACATGCATGGCTTAATCTTTGAGACAAGCATATGACTACTAGCAGGATCAACCAGGTAGCATCCTTTGAGACGCCGCACCAACTAAGACCAAAGCGTGCCGCAAGGCTCGCTAAGCCAAAGCTGTCGCAGTCGTCGTTCAAAATCGATGGGATGTGGGACAAATGCTTACACTTGGACAGGCAGAGGCCGAGGCCACTCCTGTCGCAATACTTTTTGCACCCGAGGGGACAACCGATCTCTCATGTGCCAAAGTAGCCGCATGCAAAAGCAAGCCGTGCTTGGAGCACGAGGCTCGGCTTAGGTTTCCACCCATGCCCACGAGGGACATGGTGCAAAGACAACTGACTCGAATCATCAAATTCCATTTGTGAAGGCACGCGACATAGGGTCCCGATGTCACCCACGAAATGCCAACGTATGGCTCAGGGTCGAGCTTCAAGCGACGTGCTAGTTGACAGTTCGATGCGAGAGCATAGAGCCTGCCAACGCGCACGACTAGATCACCACTCACACGCTACACGTACAAATGGGCAGCAACAGCACCAAACGAGCTGCAAGCCGATGAGCGAAAGGCCCATCGATCATGCAGGTCATCATGTGCCGCCGCACCCAAGCCACTAAGCGCGAAATTGTTTCAATTGCAAGGGACGATTCTTCAATGGCAAAGGACCACCGATGAGGCCTTAGCAGCAGGGGTGTCACAACGTGCCCAAGCTAGCCATGTGGCTCGCTCGTTGCTAACGGTCGATGATCGTGTCGTCGATCGCGCTGCGTAACAGGTCCTCTTTTAGGCAAGCCTGAGCGTCGAGATCCAACCCCGCGTCCGCTGCCTTGAGGGCCTACAACGAAGCACTCCGCATGCTCGAAATTCCCCTTAACGATTTGGCCCTAGCGTAGCATGCATCTTCGCTAGCTTCGTCGCCCACACCGTCGAGCTTGTATAGCCACATCCCAACTCATTATCCCATGATTTTTCTCATTTTGTTGCCCAAATTTTTCCCACCGATGAGGCCTTGGCAGCAAGGGTGTCACGCCTTGCCCAGGCTGGCCGTGTGGCTCGCTCATTGCTAACGGTCGACGATCGTGTCATCAATCGTGCTGCACAACGAGTCTGCCTAGGCAAGCCTGAGCGTTGGGATCCAGCCCTACATCTAACACCTCGAGGGACTGCGACGAAGCACTCCGCATGCTCAAAATCCCCCCAGCGATTTGGCCCTCACGTAGCATGCATGATCGTTAGCTTCGCCGCCCACACCGTCGAGCTTGTGTAGCCACATACCAGCTCATTATCCCACGATTTTTCTCATTTCGTTGCCCACGTTCTTCCCACCGATGAGGCCTTGGCAGCAGGGGTGTCACGCCTTGCCCAGGCTGGCCGTGTGGCTTGCTCATTGCTAGCGGCCGACAATCGTGTCGTCGATCGCGCTGCGCAACGAGTCTGCCTAGGCAAGCCTGGGCATCAGGATCCAGCCCTGCATCTACCGCCTCAAGGGCCTGCGACGAAGCACTCTGCATGCTCAAAATCCCCCCAGCGATTTGGCCCTCGCGTAGCATGCATCATCGTTAGCTTCGCCGCCCACACCGTCGAGCTGATGTAGCCACATCCCAGCTCATTATCCCATGATTTTTCTCATTTTGTTGCCCACAATTTAGCGGATTTCGTTTTCCCCACTCCGTTGGCTACTGATCGGGCATCCCACACTCTTCGGCCGACGTCGCTGGCAGCTTGCCTGCCGGCGGTGGTGGCCGCCACAGCCACGCACCACCGGCTAGATGGGGAAGGCAGCAAGCCACCCTGCCCATGCCGTGCCTACTGGGGGCCGCCTGGGCGTGCCACCCTGGCCCAGGGTCCGTACGACGCGGCTCCCCTGGCTCACACGCTAGGGACTACGTTGAGGGACAGGGACGTGGGGGCTGGCTCGCGATGGGCACCTGCGGCCTGGCTGGCGCGCCCACCGCTGCCGCACGCTGGGCGAGCAGCCCATGCCATGCCTGCTGTGGGCTGCCTGGCTGTGACACCCGTGCCCAGGCTCCGTGCGATGCGGCACCCCTGGCTCGCACCCTGGGCAGCCAGTCGAGGGGCAGAGATGAGGTGGCTGGCTCGCGATGGGCGCCCGCGGCCTGGCTGGCGCGCCCACCGTTGCCGCACACTGGGCAAGCAGCCTATGCCGTGCCTGCTGGGGGCTGCTTGGGGGTGCCAACCATGCCCAGGGTCCATGCAATGTGGCCACCCTGGCTCGCTCGCTGGGCACTTAGTCGAGGGACAGGGACGAGGGGGCTGGCTCGCGATTGGCGCCTGTGGCCTGGCTGGTGCGCCCTCCTCTGCCGCACGCTGGGCACTTGGCCCATGCCGTGCCTGCTGGGGGCTGCCAGGGCATGCCTTCCATGCCCAGAGTCCGTGCGACATGGCTCCCCTGGCTGGCTCGCTGGGCACTAAGCCGAGAGACAGGGACGAGGGGGCTGGCTGGCAATGGGCGCCCGTGGCCTGGCTGGCGCGCTCACCTCTACCGCACGCTCGGCACTTGCCTGATGCCATGCCTGCTGGGGGATGCTGGGGCTTGCCTCCCATGCCCAGGGTCCATGCAACACGGCGCCCCTGGCAAGCTCACTGGGAACTTAGTCGAGGGACAGGGACGAGGGGGCTGGCTCGCGATGGGCGGCCGTGGCCTGGTTGGCACGCCCACCGCTGCTGCACGCTGGGCACTTGACCCATGCTGTGCACACTGGGGGCTTGTCTGGGCATGCCTCCCATGCCCAGGATCTGTGCGACGCGGCTCCCCTGGCTCGCATTCTGGGCACTTAGTCGAGGGACAGGGACGAGGGGGCTGGCTCGCGATGGGCGCCTGTGGCCTGGCTGGCGCGCCCTCCTCTGCTGCACGCTGGGCCCTTCACCCATGCCATGCCTGCTGGGGGCTGCCTGGGCATGCCTCCCGTGCCTAGGGTCCGTGCAACACGGCTCCCCTGGCTCACTCGCTGGGCACTTAGTCGAGGGACAGGGACGTGGGGGCTGGTTCACGATGGGCGCCCGCGGCCTGGCTGGCGCACCCACTGCTGCCACAAGCTGGGTGAGCAGCCCATGCCGTGCCTGCTGGGGGCTGCCTGGTCGTGCCACCTGTGCCCAGGGTCCATGCGACGTGGACCCCCTGGCTCGCTCACTGGGCACTTAGTCGAGGGACAGGGACGTGGGGGCTGGCTCGCGATGGGCTCCCGCGGCCTGGCTGGCGCGCCCACCGCTGACACACGCTGGGCAAGCAGCCAATGCCGTGCCTGCTGGGGGCTGCCTGGGCGTGCCACCTGTACCCAGGGTCGATGCGACGCGGCCCCCCTGGCTCGCTCGCTGGGCACTTAGTCGAGGGACAGGGACATGGGGGCTGGCTCGCGATGGGCACCAGCGGCCTTGCTGGCGCGCCGAACGCTTCCGCACGCTGGGTGAGAAGCCCATGCCATGCCTGCTGTGGGCTGCCTGGGTGTGCCACCCATGCCAAGGGTCCGTGCATTGTGGCACCCCTGGCTAGCACGCTGGGCAGCCAGTCGAGGGGCAGGGACGAGGTGGCTGGCTCGCGATGGGCGCCCGCGGCCTGGCTGGCGCGCCCACCGCTGCCGCACACTGGGCAAGCAGCCCATGCCTTGCCTGCTGGGGGCTGCTTGGGGGTGACCACCGTGCCCAGGGTCCGTGCAATGCGGCCCCCCTGGCTCCCTCGCTGGGCACTTAGTCGAGGGACAGGGACGAGGGGGCTGGCTCGCGATTGGCGCCTGTGGCCTGGCTGGCGCGCCCTCCTCTGCCGCATGCTGGGCACTTGGCCAATGCCATGCCTGCTGGGGCTGCCAGGGCATGCCTCCCTTTCCCAGATTCCATGTGATGTGGCTCCCCTGGTTCGCTCGCTGGGCACTAAGACGAGGGACTGGGACGAGGAGGCTGGCTCGTGATGGGTGCCCGTGACCTGGCTGGCGCGCTCACCTCTACCGCACGCTGGGCACTTGGCCGATGCCATGCCTGCTGGGGGATGCCAGGGTTTCCCTCCCGTGCCCAGGGTCCATGTGACGCGGCTCCCCTGGCTCACTCACTGGGAACTTAGTCAAGGGATAGGGACGAGGGGTTGGCTCGCGATGGGCGCCCGTGGCCTGGCTGGCGCGCCCACTGCTGCCGCACGCTGGGCACTTGGCCCATGCCGTGCATACTGGGGGCTGTCTGGGCATGCCTCCCATGCCCAGGATCTGTGCGACGCGGCTCCCCTGGCTCGCTCGCTGGGCACTTAGTCGAGGGACAGGGACGAGGGGGCTGGCTCGCGATGGGCGCCTGTTTCCTGGCTGGCGCGCCCTCCTCTGCTGCACGCTGGGCGCTTTGCCCATGCCAAGGCTGCTGGGGCCAGCCTGGGCATGCCTTCTGTGCCCAGGTTCTGTGCGACGCGGCTCCCCCGGCTCGCTCGCTGGGCACTTAGTCGAGGGACAGGGAAGTGGGGGCTGGTTCACGATCGGCGCCCGTGGCCTTGCTGGCGCGCCCACCGCTGCCACACGCTGGGCAAGCAGCCCATGCCATGCCTGCTGGGGGCTGCCTGGGCGTGCCAACCATGCCCAGGGTCCGTGTGATGTGGCCCCCCTGGCACGCTTGCTGGGCACTTAGTCGAGGGACAGGGACGAGGGGGCTGGCTCGCGATGGGCGCCTGTGGCCTGGCTGGCGCGCCCTCCTCTGCCGCATGCTGGGCACTTGGCCCATGCTGTGCCTGCTGGGGGCCGCCAGGGCATGCCTTCCATGCCCAGAGTCCTTGCGACATGGCTCCCCTGGCTCGCTCGCTGGGTACTAAGCCGAGGGACAGGGACGAGGGGGCTGGCTCGCGATGGGCGCCCGTGGCCTGGCTGGCGCGTCCACCTCTACCCCACGCTGGGCACTTGGCCCATGCCGTGCTTGAGGGGGGATGCCGGAGCATGCCTCCCGTGCCCAGGGTCCATGCGGCGTGGCACCCCTGGCTCGCTCACTGGGCACTTAGTCGAGGGACAGGGACGAGGGGGCTGGCTCGCGATGGGCGCCCGTGGCCTGGCTGGCGCGCCCACTGCTGCCGCACGCTGGGCACTTGGCCATGCCGTGCATACTGGGGGCTTCCTGGGCATGCCTCCCATGCCCAGGATCTGTGCGACGCGGCTCCCCTGGCTCGCTTCGCTGGGCACTTAGTCGAGGGACAGGGACGAGGGGGCTGGCTCGCGATGGGCGCCTGTTTCCTGGCTGGCGCGCCCTCCTCTGCTGCACGCTGGGCGCTTTGCCCATGCCAAGGCTGCTGGGCCAGCCTGGGCATGCCTTCTGTGCCCAGGTTCTGTGCGACGCGGCTCCCCCGGCTCGCTCGCTGGGCACTTAGTCGAGGGACAGGGAAGTGGGGGCTGGTTCACGATCGGCGCCCGTGGCCTTGCTGGCGCGCCCACCGCTGCTGCACGCTGGGCAAGCAGCCCATGCCATGCCTGCTGGGGGCTGCCTGGGCGTGCCAACCATGCCCAGGGTCCGTGTGATGTGGCCCCCTGGCACGCTTGCTGGGCACTTAGTCGAGGGACAGGGACGAGGGGGCTGGCTCGCGATGGGCGCCTGTGGCCTGGCTGGCGCGCCAACCGCTGCCGCACGCTGGGCAATTGGCCCATGCCGTGCCTGCTGGGTGTGGCCTGGGCATGCCTCCCAGGCCCAGGGTCCTTGCGACGCGGCTGCCCTGGCTCGCTCGCTGGGAACTTACTCGAGGGACAGGGACGAGGGGGCTGGCTCGCGATGGGCGCCCGTGGCCTGGCTGGCGCGTCCACCTCTACCCCACGCTGGGCACTTGGCCCATGCCGTCCTTGAGGGGGGATGCCGGAGCATGCCCCCCGTGCCGAGGGTCCATGCGGCGTGGCACCCCTGGCTCGCTCACTGGGCACTTAGTCGAGGGACAGGGACGAGGGGGCTGGCTCGCGATGGGCGCCCGTGGCCTGGCTGGTGCGCCCACTGCTGCCGCACGCTGGGCACTTGGTCAATGCCGTGCATACTGTGGGCTTCCTGGGCATGCTTCCCGTGCCAAGGATCTGTGCGTCGTGGCTCCCCTGGCTCACTCGCTGGGCACTTAGTCGAGGGACAGGGACGAGGGGGCTGGCTCGTGATGGGCGCCTGTGGCCTGGCTGGCGCGTCCTCCTCTGCCGCACGCTGGGCACTTGGCCCATGCCGTGCCTGCTGGGGGCTGCCTGGGCATGCCTCCCATGCCCAGGGTCCATGCGACGCGGCTCCGCCGGCTCGCTCGCTGGGCACTTAGTCGAGGGACAGGGACGAGGGGGCTGACTCGCGATGGGCGCCTGTGGCCTGACTGGCGTGCCCACCGCTGCCGAACGCTGGGCACTTGGACCATGCCGTGCCTGCTGGGGGCTGCTGGGGGATGCCTCCCGTTCCCAGGGTCCATGTGACGCGGCTCCCCTGGCTTGCTCGCTGGGCACTTAGTCGAGGGACAGGGACGAGGGGGCAAGATCGCGAAGGGCGCCTGTGGCATGGCTGGCGCGCCCACCGCTGCTGCACGCTGGGCACTTGGCCCATGCCGTGCCTGCTGGGGGCATGCTTGGCATGCCTCCCGTGCCCAGGGTCCCTGCGACGTGGCTCACCTGGCTTGCTCGCTGGGCACTTAGTCGAGGGACAGGGACGAGGGGGCTGGCTAGCGATGGGCGCATGTGGCCTCGCTGGCGCGCCCACCGCTGCCGCACGCTGGGCACTTGGCCCATGCCGTGCATACTGGGGGCTGTCTGGGCATGCCTCCCATGCCCAGGATCTGTGCGACGCAGCTCCCCTGGCTTGCTCGCTGGGCACTTAGTCGAGGGACAGGGACGAGGGGGCTGGCTAGCGATGGGCGCCTGTGGCCTCGCTGGCGCGCCCTCCTCTGCTGCACGCTGGGCGCTTCGCCCATGCCATGCCTGCTGGGGGCAGTCTGGGCATGCCTCCCTTGCCCAGGGTCCATGCGACGCAGCTCCCCCGGCTCGCTCGCTGGGCACTTAGTCGAGCGACAGGGACGTGGGGGCTGGTTCAACATGGGCACCCGCAGCCTTGCTGGCGCGCCCACCGCTGCCGCACGCTGCGAGAGCAGCCCATGCCGTGCCTGCTGGGGGCTGCCTGGGCATGCCAACCGTGCCCAGGGTCCATGCGATGTGGCCCCCCTGGCTCGCTTGATGGGCACTCAGTCGAGGGACAGGGTCGAGGGGGCTGGCTCGCGATGGGCGCCTGTGGCCTGGCTGGCGCGCCCTCCTCTGCCGCACGCTGGGCACTTGGCCCATACTGGGCCTGCTGGGGGCTTCCTGGGCATGCCTCCCATGCCCAGAGTCCCTGCTGGGGGCTCCCCTGGCTCGCTCACTGGGTACTAAGCCGAGGGACAGGGACGAGGGGGCTGGTTGGCAATGGGCGCCCGTGGCCTGGCCGGCGCGCCCACCTCTACCCCACGCTGGGAACTTGGCCCATGCCGTGCTTGTGGGGGGATGCTGGGGCATGCCTCCCGTGCCCAGGGTCCATGCGGCGTGGCACCCCTGGCTCGCTCACTGGGCACTTAGTCGAGGGACAGGGGCAAGGGGGCTGGCTCGCGATGGGCGCCCGTGGCCTGGCTGGCATGCCCTCCGGTGCCGCACACTGGGCACTTGGCCAATGCCGTGCATACTGTGGGCTTCCTGGGCATGCCTCC